>WBMZ01013067.1:72504-146321 GCA_013400975.1 Atrichornis clamosus
TATATATATATATATATATATATATATACATTGTATACTGTATATATAATACTGTTTCTCGCACTTTCATAGCAGTTTCCTGTGAAAACTACATTGTCTTAGCTAGATACACTATTACCAGGTTTCATTTGTTTAGGGGATGGGAAGATTCACCCTCTGCTCTCCCTGTTTTTCCAGTGAAACAGCTCTTAAAACCCCAAGTGAACAAAAGCAGCACCCTTCTAGTATCTGGTTGTGTCATATACAAACTAAGGGAAAGGAAAACAGTAGGAAAAAGAAAAGGAGAGACAGAGAAATCAGCTGAAATGTATTATTAGAAAAATGTAGATAATAAAGGACAGCTGAACTATTTACAAGAAATCAGAATTTTGCATTTACATACATGAGCATGAAAATCTGGATCAGATCATAAAGAATTGCTTCACGTTGGAGCATTTTAAAAAAAAATTAATCTGAGAACTCATGAAAAAGTGAAGCTGTTCTTGAAACAATGTTCATGAAAGGCATGAGCGAGTTGGGAAGCCCATCTCTGGGAAATTCTCACTGACACAAAAGCCAAACTGATGAGGAAAGCAGCAACCTGACTGACAAAAACCAGAAGGTGCAATATGAAATTCAGAAGTATAAAGAGATTGTCATCTATTTGGATCTTATTTGAATCTGATATATGAACTATGAGAAATCAAGTAGCTGAGGTGACAGCTCCAATGAATTGATTCTATACCATATTTTATCAAAATGGGTTATCCCAAGGTTTGGGATGAAATAATAAAGACATAGAACTGCAGACCTGTGAAATCTTGGGGATCCTGACATTTGACTGGCTTCCATGTCTCCTCTGTGTCTCTTGTGGAAACATTTGTTTCAGTACTTTCCAGGGCTTGAGCTGTCTGGTTTGTACCAAATATGTATCAGAGGCCAACCTATCACAAATACCTTTGACTAGTTTTACCACCAAAATTGGAAGGAGCAAGCAGTGGAAATATAAAGTGCATCTGGGCAGTGCTCCTGTGTTGCTCTCAGGCAGTGATCCATAAAGATTTCTTGTATAGATTTTCAGAGTTGGACTATTTGTCCTCCAAGTCCTAGATTTTGGACCCTTGAGATATGTGATGTATGTCCATAAAGAGACATTATAACAGGAGCACATTAAATCTGATTTTACACCTTAGGAGAAGGAAGGAGTTTTGCCCAGAATAAACTTACATTTGTCTTATTCTGAGGTGATCTAAATGCTTGAAATAGAAGATGACTACTTTTGGATACTTGGATGAAAATCTAATCAGTCATAAAAGCCAGTGAGGAAAAACTGAAGACCAAAGTTTTGGTAATTTTTTTTTCACCCACATAGCAGAGA
Organism: Atrichornis clamosus; assembly: GCA_013400975.1. NCBI lineage: Eukaryota > Metazoa > Chordata > Aves > Passeriformes > Menuridae > Atrichornis > Atrichornis clamosus. The sequence goes on from WBMZ01013067.1 coordinate 73,862, forward strand.
GCATTATCTGTGGAAACATTCTGGAAGAGTGAAATTTTCCAGCAGAATGAAAGAAACAGAATCTGCCCCAGTGAGCAGTTTTCTCAGGAACACAAGGTATTACTCAAGTCCCCAGTGAATATAAACTTGGCATGTAAGAAAAACTCTTGAGATTGTTTAAATGGCACTACCATGTGACAAAAAGTTATCATTTATCCAAAGTTACTCAAAAGGAAAATCATGATGAGAATAGCTAAGAATGCGATGCTGGCAAAGACTTTCTGAGTCATGAAGTCCATGTTCTCGTTACTGCAAAATACTCCACCACTTTATGTAATGTAATTAAATTACGAACTCCAATGTAAAACCAATTCACTTTTTTTTCCAAGGCTACTTGTTATGAATGGCTGTTTCAAAACCTGCTATAACAAGTAAAAGCCTTTTATTTGCATGTTGAATTTATCACTGGCCTTCTTATATCCATTTGTTTCTAGGTCAATGTTATCTTCCAGCCTAAATATGCACCTCCTGCACCATGTTAACCCTCACAGTAAAACTTAATAACAGATAATAACAGATAATTCTTCCTGCTTTTGTCCTTGTTGGTTAAAAGTGCTTTTTCCAATGTAAGGTAGGCTCTCTCTTATCTCATCAGCCCTGTAGCCTTTGTCTTTGTGTGCTGTTAATTGAAATTCTATATGTCTTCAGTGGCTAATAATAATTTTTTTTTCTAAATATACGCTCTTATACTGTGTATTCTTTCATTTTATCTCATTTCATCCCTTTCTCACACAGTTTATTTCCTTTTTTCTCTGTTGGAATGGAGCTTTTCCTAATGGAGTCAGACTTTTGGTTACATGAAGGTGGTAAATGGGCATCAGGAGTTGCTACTATGAGATGGTTGTTGTTTTAGTCAGCTGTAAAAACACTGTGGAACTGCTTTATGTACCAGCAAAGTACATGTGTAGTGTACTTGCACGTGGAGAAGTGTTTGATGACAGTTTCCGAGGCAGAACCTAAGGCACAAAGAATGTAAGAAACAGGGAGCAAAGAATAACCACATGAGTGACACTTAGAAAAGCTTAGTGAGGGGATTTCAGGGTTCCAATGTCAGGTGAAAGATGTTTGAAGCTGTGAGCAAATATCTCTTTTAGATACCTGTATGGTGGAAATAATTGAAGCTTCACTTTGCTTTAGTTTTATTGAAAATAAATAACTGCAACAAATAGCCTTGACTCAATTTTCAGTTTTTATTAGCAAAAAGTACTTGGGAGGCTTTGAACTTTGGCTAACCACTTTTAGACTTGACATACTTTGGTGTTCTTGCCTTTGCCTGCTTCTAGAAAAGGTGATAACTGAAGGCATATGGAAGCAAAACAAAACTGATGGAACTTGGAAGCTGGATGCAGCTGGATTCTTTGCAGTATGTTTGTGTTACCCAGCTCAGGGCTGTGAGGAAAGCCGTCTCTGAACGTAGTGGCTCGTGCCGTTGTAGGTGGGCCTGTAGATCCAGCTGGGAACCGCAGTGCCATCACAAGTCACGAACTGAAGGCAAACCTTTACTTCAGTGTCAAGCACAAGAGTGGTACTTACTTAGGCAGTGAGAACTGAGTAAGTTTTCTATTGCCAGAGGGGGAACAGGCAAGTTCTGTTTATCTGCACTCACCCTTGGATCTGCTGCTTTCCACTGCCAGAATGGCACAAGAACTTGGCCCTTGGAAAGAGATGACACATTGTTGGATTCTTTCTACTCCACGTGTTTAAGGGTCTTAGTGTTACATATGATATAAAAACTGCAGCTGCAATTCTTTGTGTCTCTCTGTGCACTGATAGCCCTAAGATGATTTCACCCACTCATTTAAAATCCAGAAAGTGGAATTTAATGATAAACTGTATTAGTAAATAGAGTGAGTCTGAGAGGGACACAAAAAGTAGACTATGCTGTCAAACTTCTCTTTGTGACAGGAGAAATTATAAAAGAATAATTAAAACACAATAAATTAGATCAAATTATATTGAAGGTAATATTTTGTGATTAAAATAGTGTAATTGTTTTAAGATGGATGCTTGCATTGAGATGGTGAAATGCAAATGCTGGACTTTGACAGTTGTACATCTCAGTTCAACTTGTCTTTATTTTTCTTCCTCATGAACCAGCTGTTGTACATATATTGTGAACTTTCTTTCTTGTGAAAAAGCTTCTGGATTCAAGTAAAAGATATTTGATAACTAATCCCAAGACATATCACAGAACCATGGTGCTGAAGAGATCCAGAGAAGAAGGATTAGGAAAAGCTGTTGGAAGCAAATTAAATCCTTGCTTCTCTGAAGCTGGCAGGAAACCCTGTTGACTTCTCCGAGGACAGAATTTCTCTTTAACAATTAAAATATAATTCCCCTTATAAAACTCCTCTCAAAAACATGTTCTTAAAACAATCCTTGGTATTTTCCCCTTCTGTGCATTTGCATACCTTCTGCATATCTCCTACATTCACTCTACAGTAATCACATGAGGTTGAATGAAGGCTTTTGGGAGGCCCAAAAGACAAAGGGGAGTTAGGAAAGTTTTGATCACATTGAAATGGGAGTCAGGAGTCTTTCCATCAACAGCCCTCGGTGAGAAAAAAACGTCATCACACTGATAGAAAAAGTTCCTTAAACAGCAAGTGTTAATTACACGTGATTAATCATCAACCCTACTTCACCAGGGTCTTTACTGAGGTTTGGCAAAAGCAGAGTAAAGAAATCTGGTTTCAGAGTTTACTTCAGTGAATACGTTTATGTTACTGTATCAAGAAGGCACATTTTGGTGTTCTGGGTCTCATCTTCTTAGAAATTAAGCAATTCTTGGAAGAGTTATTTTTCACTTCAGATATATTTTAAATGAAATTATTATGGAACCTGAAATTAATTTGTAAATTTTCATCATTTTCATTCAATTAGGTTAAAAGTGTGCTTTTCAAAAGGAATATAGACAGAATTGGCTTAAAATGTAGCTTATAAATTCCTCAGGTATTATTTCATCTAGCATTTGGAAACTAATAAAAGATTTTTTTAACTGAAAAGTTTTTTTGGTTTTGGTTTTTTTTTTTTTCCAGAAATTAACAAGAGATCTGAGAAGAAGGGCACTTCCAAACATACTGATTTAACTGCTGGAGAGTCTCTTTATTGGCTCATTGCTGCCAGGAACAAGATGCTATTGTGTTGATTTGGAGTCATGGCAGGAGAAAACAACAAAGACAAAACATTGTGTCACACATGTTGTCCGCAAAGGTCTTAGAAATTTAGGAAGGGGATTCTTCTCTCATCAGATTTTTATATAGCCTCTTGTTCACCTACTTCTGAATTTATTTCCTAATTGAATTCAAAATTATTTTTCCTCTTTGAAAAATTGTTTATTAACCTATAGGCTTAGAAATTGTATTTAAAGTAACTTCTGGACTAGCTCTATAAAGTTTAGATTGCAAACCTGAAAGAAGGATCTATAAGTACTTGATGTTTTCATGGCAGTAAGAAGTGCATAGCTACTTTATTTTTAAAATCAGTCTGATTTTTCGGTATCTCAGACTAGATGTGCAGTTCTTGGCCTTACTTGAAAAACATTGTGACCCCAAATCTCTCAATTTTCACCTAATAATAGATGGAATGATGGATTCTTCCCTGTTGTAATTGGTAAAACCCCCTAAGATACTCCTGTTGTGTAACATCCAGGTGGTCTTCTCTTGAAAGTGCCCGTGCACTACAGCCCCAAGTGCCCGGCTGGTGTCAAAGGCACTTTGGTGCTGCAGCTCACCAGGCACGGCAGAAGACTGTGGGCTGGCCCTTCTGACCTGGCCTTGAACGCTTCCAGGGATGGCACTTCCACAACTTTCCTGGGGAACCTGCACCAGTGCCTCAACACCCTCTGAGAAAAAAACTTCTTCCTAACTGCTAATCTAAATCTCTGCCCCTTTAGTTTAAAACCATTCTCCCTTGTCCTATCCCTATCTGCCCATGTGAAAACTCACTCGCTCTCTTTTTTTAAATCCCTGCCCCTAAGCACAGGAAGATTAGGACGACAATTTTAATAATGAGACAATTTGTTGAAAGAAATGTGATCTTCTGCACGGGGAGCTCCCTTTAGCAATATTTTTTTCTTAAACATAATCCTATCAATAAAAGCATATCTTCTGTTACTTTCTCAATATTTTTCCTAAATTCCTGGTCAGCTAAAAGAAGAAATTTTCCCACACTCATGATATTTTTGGAAATAAGTTCCAAGATTTAGTTTGAAACAAAACCAAAATTTTTTTTTTTAAATAAGGGAAATCTTTAATGGAAAAACGGAAATATTTTATTTTGAGATTGTTAAACAATATATACTTAAGAAAAGTTAATTTATTAATAGCAAAACAAATACATGAAAAGTTTTCAAGCTGCTGAATTTTATCTTTTTTTTCCTGAAAAATATGTATTTGAAAAAATGTACCCTTACTTCTGACACCTCAACTGATACATTTTTGGGGCAACAGCACCATAGCCATATGCCCTGGTTCTTGCTTTTCCTCTTTTAGGAGAATAATGCACAATATCACTTTTAACATTCAGTCCTTAATATAGGATCACAAACTGGGAGTTGTAGCCTGTTTAGGTTTTTATTAGCTAACATATAAATCAGTATAATCCACTGAAGAAATTGGTCCTATGTAGAAAAAGTCTCTACTGTCCTGTAGAGCTGTTTATAAATCCACAGCTACTGCATCATCCATTTTTTTCACAGTCAGAGAGCAAAGAATTGGGGAAAACACATGGCACAGAATTGTAAGGGATCCCTTGCTCTCTGCTCCTCATGCTTAGCTATCACAGACAACCGTATCACGTAAACTGCTAATATAGCAAATTTAATCATTAAATCTCTTGATTTGAATGTACTTTTTTTCCCTGATACATCAGTTTTAACTCTTTGGTAGCAATTGTTTTGTTCATGATACATATTATTTAAATAGTATAAAGTCAGGTACTAATGCACAAGGATGAAAGTATGGACAACACTGTATTTGTATATCATTTATGTAGATTAAATGCTAAAGGAAGGCAGATTTGGAGGAAGGGAAAAGGACTAAATTTGCTTTTTCTATCATCTCCAAATATTTTGCCAAGGACATGTAGGAAAATATGGCACAAAAATTTGGACAAAAAAATTTGGGTCACAATAAAAGAGGTTATTTCTTGGAGGTAAACCATATTGCATATTTTATAATTTTCTTATCTAGCTTTTGTCCAGGATTAGGCACAGGCTGGCCTCTAAACCCCACTAGGTGAAAACTCAATAGCCACAACAAGATTTTTTTTTTCCCTTAAATAAATGGCACAGAAATTATCTTGAACTGATTATGTAAATAAAGGAAGTGAGGCAGGCTGTTTTAATTGTGAATTTTTACTAGTTTACATTGTATTTCTATTATTGTGCTATACTTGTATAAATATTTTATATAAAACTGGTATGTTAACTAGCATATCATGCTGCCTGGCTTTCTATTTTGCATAAGTTTTATTGTCTCTTTTTAAGAGCTCTTGGGCAGCTGTTTTCTTTTTTTTTCTGCCCCAAACAGAACAAGGACAGCCACATCCAGTCACCTGTTCTGGCCCTGGGCAAAACAGCTCCAACTCAATTTCAACATTTTGAAGAGACTGGGAGTTGAAGTAATGAAAGGGAAAGAATTAGAGATCTGCCAAACTACTTGAAACAACCAACATTTTAAAAGCTGCCTTAGGCAAAGTTTCACTTCAGATGATCTAGTAGGAAGCACTTTGGAAGTGCTTTAATGATTAGAAGGAAGCATGCAACATTTTCATTGAGGAAAATTTCTCAGCATTAAAATCAATGTATACAGTCAAAATCTGATCTGAGATCCTTAAACTACCTGCTGCTAGGTTGAAAAAAATGGATCTATGCTTGAATTTGAAATAAAATCTAATTGTTATACTAACCAGAAACCAATTCTTAATATCTAATGCTTCTGAGCCTGCTATTCTCCACTGAGAAACAACACAGTTAATGGAACTCTCTGGAGATTTTAAATTTCCCTGCATCTTACAGCTAGTTCTTTTACAAATTGCCTCGACGTGCGTAAATACTTTTAGTCCACATTACTGGTTAGAGTATGAAACCGAGGAGAACACTCACATTGAAGCAAACAAACTCTCCCTCTTTTTACATTTTAAGAAAATATTTATGCTAATATTTAGTTTTCATAAATGGTATTCGTTTCATAACACTCAAGTCAAATGATGGATCCACACAGCAAAGTGCAGAACCCTGTAGAAATGCTGCCACGGTTCATGGAGACATGAGGAACATTGCTGAAATATCTGGGTGAATAGTGAGCTATTAGCAAGTTAGTAGTGAATAGTGAACTCTTGGCCAGTCAAACCGACGCACCCTAAATGTGGCTTTCAAAGGGTTCTTAAAACCTTCAGGTTCTCAGATACAACTCGATTTGACTAATCACTAATGCACACACACACTACTGAGAGCTAATCATAATGAAACTCTGCAAAGTAACTGAATTTCTGCAGTGTTATCATCTCCAGCATTCTTGCCTTTTGTATATCGATCCAGGTGTCTCTGGAGTCAGTCTTGCTAGGGTCACTTACCTATGACGCCAGACAGTGCTGGGGCAGTTTCTCAGATGTATTTCAGGAGCGAGGATGCTGATGTTACCTGTATCTCTGAGTGTCCCTCACCTGGCCGGGCCACAGGGCACTGAGCCCTTTGTTATGCAAAGGAACAGCAGTTCATGGCCTCTTTTCTGGGGCTCCTGCCACCCCGAGCTCAGCCTGCATCTCACACTGCATATACCTGCACTAAATGTACTCCTCAGCATAGATCGGCAAAGTTAACACAGAGATTGAGGTACAAGTGCAGGTTAATCAGTTATATAGGTTACAGATTATAAAGACATAAGTGATAAGATAGGTAAAAAGAAAATCAACTTTTCTTACCAAAATCACTTGGAGACAGTAGAACTTAATAGTTGTGAACAGGACGATACACATAAGTGTGTTTATAGCTCATATTTGTGACTTCATTGGAAAAATACTGATAAACTAAAGGTTATATTTTGAGTTCTGGGACTGAAAAACTTGAAATTTCTCTAAGAAATAGGTACAAGAATTGTCTGGAAATTATATTCATGTGAATGAAAAGTTGTGAAAAAGGTATTCTAGCTTAATTGGGTGATGATCAACCACAGAGAAGGAGATCAATAGCAGAACTAAAGTATACTAGGAGTGGAAATCCAAAATGGTCAGCAAAAATTTGTCCTGGATGTCAAAATGCATGGGTACAAAGTGTGAAACTGAAAAGGGAGGACGAGATGAACCTTGTCATTTTGAGACTGAAACTGGTGATTCCTGGAAGGTAAGTGTTTGTGTTCCCATAGGGGAAAAGAACTATAAGGGGCAAGGCAGAGCTAGGACCCTCATTGTGATGTTGAGTATGACAGCCATCCATGCTCAGGAAGGAAGAGTTCAAGTTGGGTGAACTGGGAAGATGTTGCAGATTGATTGCTGTGAAGTTGGGACCTGCAGCTGGACATCTAACCATTGTCTGTCCAAATGCACACTCCCTGGCACTCCACGAAGGAGAGGCATCTGCGGGCGGCTCTCCAGCTGCACTTAGTGCTGCCCTGACCCTTGGGGTCTGTGTGTGCTGGGTCTGGGCAGTCCCACGGCGACACCCAGTGCCCGGGGTTATCTGGAGGCTTCCCTGCCTGAAGCAACATTTGCAAGCTGCCTGCTCACACAGACAGCAGATTCCCAGGTCCAGAAAGTCATTCGGGTTTTAAAAGGGAAAATGGGCCCTGTCCCAGGGTGATGTGACTTCACTGTGTGTATCTAATCTTTTTACAAAATATTTTCTTTTAAGCATATCAAATCCAAATGGTCAAGATTTCTGAGGAACTTACAATATAAACAGACTAATTAATTTGTTGTTGAAAATTTCCTTGCAGATTACAATTTGATTAAAAATGTTAGTGGATGTCATTTGAGATAATTTTCTGGTAATGACAAACAGAATGAGTATGTGGAGTGCCTTTATTTGATTGTACAGCAGTCTTTATATCCAGAACTATTTAAATTAAGATAAATAAAATGGGTCTTCTTACAGGAATAAGAACTAGAACTGTAATTATCTCTGCTCAAACAGATTCTTTTTTTTAGATATATAAGCTTATCATACCATACAGCTGTATCACTTAATTAAGCACACCAAGGAAAACCACAAAGACAACAGGAATAATCACTGCTGGACAGTTAGGAGCCAAGTGTGAAGAAGAACTGTGATTTCACTTGGCTGTTGCTGTCCCTGCCTGTGTCTCTCTTTTCCTCTAGACAAATCAGGAAATCACCAAAGTCTTTGTTCTGGTTCCACTGCTACTGAACTCTGGAACTGGGGTTTCCCATGAAGGCTTTGAGTTTGTTCTCATCACTAATTCCAGTAACCGGAACATGTGTACATCTGTTTTCAAATGGTTGGATTACATGAACAGATGTCTGACCAGACAAAGATCATGGAACACAGTACAGAGACAGGGACTGTTTCACTGACATCTCCACTTGTAAGGCCTCATCACCTCTAATTTCATAAGGGCTTATACACATTAACAAAAATGCTCACATTTTTCAATAAACCTGAAGAAGTTACATTGTTTAGAAAGTGGTATACTTTTTATGTGAGGCTTTCAGTGAGCATGTGGGCTTTTTTTTCTTATTGAACCATTCAAGAATATAAACAACATATATTCACTTACGTATATAAATGTGAAGCATGACTTTAAAATGGCTGAGGGATTTGTAATAGTAAAATTTATGTGATCCTTCTGATTCACTTTGGTTAGCTTAATGCCTCTAATTTCCTACCAAATGTGTTTCAGCTGGCTTCACCTTTTTGGTTTTCACATATTTTTTCTCCTCAGGGGTAGTTCTAAAAATATTCCTCTAGACACTTCTGCCATACTGTATCTGGAAGGACAGATTCACCTATTTGCCTTCCTGAATCAGACTTTCCTGAAACCAACTTTCCTGCAGGAAAACCAGAAGAAACTGCAGAATACAATTAAAAAACCAAAAATGAGAAATGCAGAGACACTGGATTTCACTTGAAATGTCTCCTGCAGTCCTGTCAAACTGTGTTACAGCCTCTGGAATGGGAAAACAAGAATGGTGTGTAACAGATTTACCATCCCAAGGGCCCCATGATCTCAATTGTACCTGCTGCTTTGGGGAACTCTTTATTTTATTACCTAATACTTTATCATTCTTTACAGCAGTTGAGCCCAATAAAGACATCTAAATGCTGTGCTGCTGTGTCCTCTGACCCAGCTGCTACCTTAGTGCACCCTGACTTCCATCCCTGAGTGGGAAAATAATATATAGCTACCGATCCAAATACATGATTGGGAATGGACATGGTATAATGCAAATTTACTGGGAAAGAATGAGAGGCAGGAAGATTTTGTTTCTCACCATCCTCATGAGCTGATGTGGCACAAGAATCTGAGACACATGGTGGCAGCTGTGCAGTTGGAGTCTCCTGCCCCACCTTATTCAGTTCAGCATCCCTCTTTGTATCCATCGTGCCCTGGGCATGGCATTAACATTTCATGCTGCACCATCACCTTTCCAAGCAGGAGAAGAATACCAGGAAAGTATTTCATACTCCAGCACCAGAGCAAAACAAGCCAGTTTATGAGAAAATGCCTTTTTTTTTTTTTTGTTTTATATCTGAGAATGTAGTGTTACATACTAACTCAGTGATATCCATCAGATGAATGGATGAGTTAAAATAGGAACTCCATCGAAATGACAATATTTCAAAATGTAAGTTTGAGTTCTAAGAAAATTCTCAATTTGATTTTGCCTGCATAATAAAATTCGAATAAACTACTCCCAGTTATTAGAAAAATTTTGTGTGAAGTTTATCTATTAATTTAACTTAATCTTAGCATGGAAAAATATGTAAATGAAAGTTTCACGCATTTTGTTATAGCATTGCTGTTCTTATCATGACAGAATTTAATTTTTTAATTACGTGTGAAACTGGCAGACCAACAGAACATTCTGTTTTATATGGAGTCAACATTTTCCACTGAAAACTTGTTTCAAAACTAATGACAGCTGTGATCCCCATAGGTTTAAATCTTACATGCCTGTCTCTGGGAGCAAGGTGCATAATGTAGAGTAAGGTACCACAATCCCAGCCACTGAAAATAGCATTAGATCCTCCTTTGTTAAGAAAAAAAAAATCAGTGGATACAAATATCATACCTTCTGTGGATATGTAGGTCAGATGACTTTGCTAAGTCTTCCCTGCAGCCAGGCATCTATCTATATTTTTTCCAAGTACTTTGCCTTTGAGTCTTATAGAATTGATGTAATTACCCAGTGGGATCCAGTTGCAGTTTCTTGCTGGAATGACAAGACATTCCTGTAAATGTTTGTGCCTCATCTGGTTAAACTTGGCTAATGTATAAATAAAGCTGTGTAATTCTGAGGTTTTTTCCTTCCCCATCCCCCCTCCTTTTTTTTTCCTCAAAATACTTTTGCTAATTTGACTGAGTCAAGGAATAATTACAGTAAAGCCAAACCTTTATTACTGTAAGTACAGATGTTTGTATGAAATGAGCTGTTTGTTCAGAGTGGCTAAAATATGTGCAGGACTCGTACACAATATGTTTTCAAAATTTAATAAATAGTGGGACATCTATTTTCTCCCTCATTTATATGGTAAAAAGGCCAAAGAAATCCACAGCAGTCTGTGTATATTGAGAGCAATACAGGGCTCAGCATCAGCAAAGAGACCTAGGAACTGTCTCTGAAGGTTTTCAGATTCATTTGAAGCCAAAAATCAAAACTGAACTAAAAGAATATAGATCAGGTTCATAAAACATAAAAGACGTCTCCTTTCTAATTTTGGTCTAAATTTCTGAGTAGATTAAAGTACTTTTAAAAAGTTATACAGAACCTTTTTCAGCCTGTCTTCAAGTTGTCTTCACTGTCACCAACTTATTTAATCTCCAGATAGTTCTAGTTTCTGTTAGTCTAATCTCTTTAAATAGTCATATTTGTCACAAAATTTCAAAATGTATTTAGTACTTTTCCTCTTTCCAAAGACACCATTGAACAGAAATATTGTAATAATACTTAATATCAGCTTTTGTACTGGGAACTATTCCAGATAACAGAACATTGATTCAAATTTATCAGCCTGGTTATCTGTGCCTCTATTTCATATTACAAGTAGAGAATGTGAACAAAGAATTAACCAAAATCAGTCTTTACACTCAAATCTACTATGACAATAAGAGTTTTTAACATCTGTTTGTAAGAACATTTCTGGAAGGGAAAAAGCACAGTAACATAGAGTTTTGTATCACATAATTTGTTAATTATGTATGTCAGTTCTACAACAGCGAGTGTTTTAAAGACTAACAATATCACATTCATGTTTACAAACCTCTTTTACTGCTTATTTTGGCGCTGATATATTTTGAAGAAATCTTGTGCATGCAAAGCTATTAGCTTATACACAGTTCTACTTGGATTCTCCAGTTTTAACTCATAGCTAGTGTCATACTCTTTTGGTGGAAAAATATGAAATTCCAACATTTTGGGTTTGGATTATTAAAATCTGTGTATGTTTTGGTTGACCTTGCCTATTTGACTTCTGTGTTGTTAAATAGCCTCCGATTCTTCTGCAAAATTGTCCTGTTCCTATCAAGGCTGAGTCTGATTGCTTCATGAGTGCTGGGTGCTACAGAGGAAAAAACCTGCTTTATAAAAGAAATTGTAACTTGACATCTGTCTTCACCTATCACCTTTATCTGTTTCTGAATAATGGTTGCAGAGTTGGTGACTATTTGTTCCAAGGGAGAGTGTTGATCACAGCTCTGCAGTTGCTGTTCCCAACACTGCAGTCCCAGGAGCAGCTCTCCTTAGCCACTCATTGCAGGAAGAGGAAAGTAACTTTCATATATACTGGGAAAAAGTATACAAGAACCCCTCAGATATTTACGTGTAGTAAAAGTATATAATCTGAAAAGACCTTTCCAAATACTGTGTATTCAAATGTTTTGTTGGATATGCCCCCTTTGATGTATATCATCTCTAGCAGACATTTCCCTCCCCAATATTTCTTCATTCAGTTTCTCAATGATTTCATCTGAAATTTCCATCCTGAAATGACATTCTACCATTGCTCCAGGGTCCTGGAACTCCAGGGAAAGTACCAGAAAAATACCTTCAATAAAGAAACAGTAATAACAAAAACTGTGTACCTATTACAAATAATTCACAGCTGGAAGCAAAATCAGAGTTTTGAGAAACATATGAGAAGCCTTGGAACTAGATCACATGAAGAACAGAAGGCCATTCACCTCTGGAAAGAATGCATTCACAGCTGATTTATTTGAGGGCAGATCTCAAGGGATTCTTGGTTAAGACCATTTGAAGCATCTGGAAGATGCCCAAGATCTGATTTCAGAAGTATATACATAGAAAGTGTTCTAAAGTTCAAAATAGAGAGGCTCCCATCTACCAAAAATGGCATCAGGCCATAGACTTCCACTTGCTAGCTTGACTTTCTGGGTTTGGCTTTAAAAGAAAAATTGTATGTAAGTGTGCATAAGTGTGATGTTCATGTATATATATTAGAAAAAAATGAAAAGCCAAAGACCCAGATGTACGTAGACATGATAAATACATATGCTACCAGGGAGCAAGACACTGCTGTAACTGAATGGAAACTTTTTCATTTCCTGGAGGCCAGTCTTGGTCCAAATAACTTGGGACATATATGAACTGCAGCATTATTTTTCACCTCGGAGACAATGTCAAGCACTGTTCCACTATATTATTTTCTATTAATATACCATCTGGAATGTAGTTGCAATATGGAGGGGATGAAGCAGAGATGAATGAAGTAAAGCAAGATTAACCTTATCAAAGCAGCCAACAGCAACACTGCTTCTGATTTTATGCAGAAACTTATGTATTAACACTTACTCTCCTTTGCTCCCTGAAATAGAGTGATCCGAATGCAGCTGTGGTGACACTTCTGCTTCTCACAAACTTCTCTAACCGTGGTCCCAGATACTCCCTAGAAAATACACTTCTGTGAGTTTCAGTGGTCTCTCGTTCATCACAACATTTTCAACTCATCACAGTATTTTATCTGTCATAAATTAGAAGGAATATTTGCTGTGAAACTTTGTCAAACACACAGGCTCCAGGTTGCTTCTGACTCCCCAAAGATGACACTCTAGCAATGCAGGTGACTGCTCTGGCATTTGGAGCACTTTCACTAAATAGCTTCTCTGTTTTTCCTTTGTCAGTTCTATGTGGTCCAGTTGCTATGGATAGGGAAGAATTGATAAGTACTAGAAATATCTCTTTTGTGGAGTGTAAAGGTAGAGTGGCCAGAAGGGACAGAAAAGGCAAAACTGACGTCTGTAATAGCCACTCAGACTCATTTCATCCCGAACGTCTCCTTTAAAAACCTTGGAGCTCTAACATCAGTTCTCCACTCACCAAACGTTGTGGTGGGAGGCAGGCTCTCTCTAGCCAGGAATCTGTCACAAATAGAAGATAATAATTTTAACCCACCCTTCTATGTTTAAATGTTCACATTATAATGCTTCTAGTGACCAAATAAAGCACAAAGTTAATAACACGATATTTTAATTTAATGATCAATTAGTCCTCTAAGAAATTATAATTTTATTTGAAAAGCAGTTAACAGAGAGGAGTCAACAATGTCGTGAAACACTTAACAAAAGAGAATGTTCTGTCCACCATCTGACTTTGATTAAATTACCCAGAGAACTGTCATATCAAATAAAACTCTCAACTCCCAAATAATTGGAATCACTGGTTAAGCTAGCCATCAGCTTCTTTCTCTTTGAGAATATATTAATCTAAGATTTTCTGAGAAAGATTAATATAAATAAATAAATAATTTAATTGAATGATACATTGAAACAAGAAGGAAATATTAGATCCTCTACTTTTATTTCCTGCGTGAAATAGGTCAAACTGTACTAATTTCTCTTCTAATCTCCTAATATGTTTGGCTGAAGCTTATCTTTCAAAAGTATAATCTAATCTTGATTTGAAGGCACAAGAGATGGGGAATCTGTCATTTTCTTTGGTAATCTGTTGAGATGATTTATTGTTATCATTACTGCAAATCTGTGTTGAATTGCCAATAGTGTGACTTCAACGTTCAGCTTTGGGCTATGGTTGTGCTTTCCTTTCCTCTATAAATGAAGTCTTGAGCACCCCATCATTTTTCTACTAAAGAAAAATCAAAGCAAAAAGAAATCTTCCTTCTTATGAGTTGGCAAATCACCTAACAAATGTCATCTACTGGTTAGTCACGTAGCCTAAACTAGTCTTCAGCCTGCAGGTGGAGAACTATAGTTCCTAGGAAGCAGAAAATGATTCAGCCACAGGTCTTCTGCCCTTAGGGTGAGAGGAATCACTGACAAAGGTGATCCTTTGTTTCCATTGACCTTCCAAGAGTCTAGGTGAGAGGCCAACGCAAAATTTTAGATGGCTAAAGCTACATCATATGAGCCCTGCTCCTCTTTATCTACACCTTTCCCCTGTTCCTAGTTCACAGAGTGGAAGTGACTGGGAGAAGGAAAAAAAAGGAGAGGAAGGGCTAATGTGGTTGTAGTGCTTGTCTGTCAGGTCACTGCATTGTTGCAGAGCACGTTCTGTGTAACACTGGGAGAAAGTGTGTGCTTCCCTACACCTCAGCCATATCCTACTTCCATTCCTGGTGTCACCCCTTTTGGGATCACCTAAGAACTAAAAAAATGTAACTGTAAGAAAAGTATAAATCTATTTAATGAGTTTCTCTGGACAGAATGGCATGTTTTTTCGTTAGGTAATGGAGAAGATAGGAGTGGCAGCAGAGTGCCCCAAATTGCTAGGGTCACCTCTCTAATATATGAAAATTAATTTTTGTATTTTTAGGGATGTGAAGTGAATTTTTTCCTTTTTCAGGAGGTGAAGTTGTGTAGTTGATGAAACAATGCTGTATTGCTATGTTTGAATTATTTTTCCTACCTCTGATTTGGAAGATCTATAAAATAGAAAACAATGGCTTCAGAGTATGTTTACTTCCTTGGTCTTTAGAGCATTATTTCTCATTAATCCTGAGACTACAACACTGATTTTCCACACATTTTCGTGGTTAAAACTTACCAGTCTGTTTTGGTGACCTTCTTGATAATTTGGCAATAAACAAGTACTGTGAGAGCTGAAAGGCAGCTTACAGACTGCACAGTGAATGGCATATAGGTAGGTACCTGAAAAGCTTAATGGAATAGAACTTAATGAAATACAGGTTGAGCAGATGTGACAAACAACATCAAGTTCCTAACCTGGGCTAACCTGCAAATTCCCATTTCAAATATTGCTATTTTAAGCAGCAGTAATATTCTGTAGCACAGTTCCCCAGAAAGTATTTCCTCTTCAGCCGAGCTGAATCAAAATATATATTCCACTGTGATTAATTAATAAGCTGTAAAGAACCACACTACTTATTTCTTAAGTCTCAAGCCCATTATGTGACAGTTTTTCATCTGCTCAGCAAAACAAAGACAACATCTGTCCCTGATGGGATACTCATATAATCAGCAATTAAGGAAAAATATAAACATGGGGAGAACAGAGAGAAATCCTTGTGACTTCAAAACATACTTCCATGTCTTTTTTTCTTTTTCTTTCATTAAAAAAGGAAAAGAAATTTCTTTCTGTAGCAGCAGAACCTGGATACTGAGCTGAGTATTTTTTTTCCAGCATCAAATGAACTGTTCACAGATTTCCAGTGACAATGATTCCTTTAGTGCTTGCTCCTGGATCTTTCATGTGCCGTGAATTCAGGATCAAGAACTCAGAATATGTGCTGAACTAATCAATATGTGTTGAAAATATGTGCTAAAGGCCATGTTTATGTGATAAAATTCACTGAGCCCACAAATCACGTTAAAACAAGTGAGGAGGGGTCTATCCTGGATCTTGAAAAGTCCTGGGAAATCAAGAACAAAAGAAGGAAATTCTTGGTACAGACTAGGGAAGATGCAGTTCTTGACAAATATTTTGGTAAAGAGGGAGTTCAGAAAGCATTGTGGTGATGACAGATTTGTAGAGAAAAGCACAGAATGAAAAGAAACAAGAGATACTGATGAGAAAGAATGTTGGATTGACTGCACCCAGATGGTTTTTGTTTGGCTGGATGATTTGCTCCTCTTTGTTTTGTTCTGGTTTAACCACACATCTACATTTTACACCTTTCCACTAGGGAACCCTTGTGAGGCTTCTGACAGTTTATAGATTACTTGGGTGAACAAGGCCACTGAGGACAAGGAAAAAGTGGTTTATGGCCATATACAGCTTTGCGGTGTCTGTGGAAGAACATTTCTACTGAAACTTTGTCAGCACTTAGCTCTTCTTGCTGTACCTATATCCTTAACCCTAGGATGGAATTTGCTTACATCATTAATTCTAGCAATTGTTTAGGAGTGCAGTGGCTTCACAGTTTCCACAGCTTTTTTCGGTGTTTTTCCTTGTGTGGTGTAGCTTTCCAAAAACCTCATGTTATTACCAGACTTATTTGGACGTAGAGAATACTTAAATGTTGAATGAAATCAGAGGTTCACATTAATTGAAGCATGCCCTTTTGGTTTATTTCATGTGAATAGAGAACCCTGTTGCTTTTACTTCTTTCACAATTCAATTACACTCTCTATGCTTTTTCCAGTGTTATTATTATTGGTTCCCATTGTTAAATAACTTTATTTAATCTGCTATTATTTGGCAATTAGGTAGACCTTTGTATTCTGCCTGCTTGGTCTTTTAATTAATTCTTCCATGAGTTTGTTTGTTCATGCACTCACAAATCTTCATCTACTGTCTGACACACATGGTCCACAAACAACACAACAAGCAGATCAAAACCTCCCTTGCAACTTGAGATCTCAGAGTTGCTTCACAGCAGATATTTTCCTCACTTCATTAAATTACAAATTTATTTGCTATCCAAAGGAAGGGTGTTTTTTCTCTTTCACAAGGATTCATATTAAGTGTGCCTTACAATCATATTAAGATCATATGGTTTAGTATGAAACTACTGTTTTTCTATGCAGCAAAACTGAATTATCAGGTGGCTTTGCAGGTTTACATGGTGATTGTTCACCCCTGAAGTGTGAGTGTTTCCTGGAGACCTTGACACTGCTTTATTTTATTGAACCAATGACATATGGACTTTTAGAGAAATGGAATTAAACTAGAATTTAGCTATTTCCTTAGGTTTTCAAATTAAGTCAAAGACTTTTGATATTTTTTATGCTGTGTCAAGAGTTAAAGAGATAAGAAATAGGAAATAGGTTCCTGTTCTGTGTTCTCCTGTCCTATCCTTGCCCTTGCTCTCGCCTTCAATTTCTGAGCCATATTGATGATACATGGTGTGATATAATATGGGATGTTAGCAAATGTATCATATTAGATTTCATTTATAATTGTGAAATGCTTGTAGTGTTTCCGGCACATCTAAAAAAGCAGGTGCATCAGTGTTATAGTTACACTGTTAAATAATTTTAGGCAAAATGTTTTGAAGTGTATGGATGAAGTCTTCTGTATGACTCACATGAACTAGGGGCTGATATCTGTCAAAGATATGAAAATATCATTTTATTTAAATTCAAACAACTACATAAAGATATATACCTTCAGTATTCCTAACTTTTTCCAGAAGTAAGTACTCTGTATGACTCAAAAAACCCCAGAAGAAACAGCCAGAAAGAACATTTCAGGCAAGTAAAAGCCTGTGCAGTGCAGAAAGGTGAAAAATGCCATTATAAGTGAAAAAGCCTGAAGCAAATATTTATGCTTATTTCCAGGCATCCATAGCTTTAGTCTGTTTCCAACTTCTACATTAAGAGTAAAATGAAATGCATACAGTATGCTTTGGGCTATAAGATCTGAGAAAAATTACAAAGTTTATAGTTTGAATCTTGGAACCAACTTGCCAGTTATCTAATAGGATTTTAGGTTAGGTGCTTTCTCCTACCCTAGCTCATGTCAGAACCAACTACAGTCTGGTCTCTTGGAGGTAAGGAATTGTGTGGCATTGCGCATTCAAGCACTAAAGAGGGCAGAGATCGGCTAAGCCTATCTTAATTTGGAAAATTGGGTGGGATTGATTCTAGAAATCAGAATATATGTAAGTCTTTCGTTATCTCAAATGTGACTTTCGTATATGGCTATTTAATTATTAAGTAATTGTTACTCTTCTTTCACAGTTTATCCTTTTGGATTTTATCTCTCGGACTTTTACCAGCAACTTAATTGCTGTCTTCCACAACACAGCCAATGCTGCTTATTCTCTCTCCCAGCCTCAGTTCTACCCTGCTTTGTAGAAATAAATTTGCATGGGACGCGGGAACGGGGCAAAGACGTCTCACAAATAATGCAATGCCCTTAACTGCTAGACTCTGAGTTAAGCCTCCTGACATTTTCTTGGGTTTTTTTCTGTTTGCTTGTTTGGGTTTTTCTTTCTGCTGGTGAAAATCTCAAAAAACGGTTAGGTTTTCTAGGAACATTTATCAAAGCTTATAAAGTTTTGTGAGTAGGGAAAACACTTTCCAGCCAAACCCCTTAGGAGTGTCTAGGCATCCTGTTGTACAAATTAGAAGCATTTTTCAGTAATAGTTCAACTGTAGGTCTTGCCAACTGCAATTTTTAGAAACACACCTAAGTTTTTCAGGTCAGAAAGTACAAGCTGTTTCAAAGGACACTGTGTCAAGGGAGGAAAACCTTTGGGATTCCTGGGAGTTAAGCTATGTGACTGAAACTCCCAGTTATGGAAACTACAAATGTGTACGTGTGTCCATGCTAACCCTGTGCCTGTCCCCATGCTTAGTATTTCTAGATGTCACCATAAATCTGCAATTCTCAGTTTTCCTTCTGTGCCGCAGGGAACATGCTGAGTTTTACCATCCTGTCTGCAAACTGGCTGCAAACCAGTCTTTATAGTTACTGCCCTCAGTAGGTAAAGATAATCCCTAGGAGTAAAGGAGGGTGTGTGTTGCATAAGTCTATATGGGAAGAATCCCCTTGGTCAAGTAGTGAGCAGCAAATATCATCTCTAATATTGGCACCATCTTTCACAAAGTCTTCATCTGCGGAGAATTACAAGGAACTGAGAGCAGGATTTGAGTCACCTTAAAGTAGATACTGATGGCTTGAATCTGTTGACCAAACACCCTATTGCTAAAACCAGATGTGGTCAAAGATTATTTTCTTTGGAAAGAAGAAACACCAAGATGTGATACTAACACACTAATTAATATTGACACATGATCCTAATGCAGATACACAAATCCTTCTCAAATGAATAAACAATTTAAAAGTTCAGCTGGGAAGAAGTTAGGACATAAGTAACCACAACCAGGATTTGTGGTCATATCCCTCATATCCCTCACTGGGCTACTGGAGATGCTGGGAGTTAGTCACAAGACAAATATGATAGTCTACAGAAAGCAGACCAAATGAAAAAAAAAAGGATGTATGACTTAGCAGAGTGGGATACACCCAATTCTGTGAAGTGACTAGTCAAAAAAGTATTGCCTTCTAGGGCTCCAATGTGCAAACTCTAGAACGAGATTATAGTTAATTGAATTTGGCAAATGAAAACTTTCTTACTGTCTGGAGTACTTTTTTTCTGTGAAAAGGAAAAACAATCCTGTATCAGTCATTGCGTGACAAGGGGAAAAAACCAGGTTTTCGTTCAGTTCCAACTTGCTATTAAGCTTCATTCAAAACTTTCTTTACCAAAATGTTTCATCTAAATGTGGAAAGGTAGTAACTGGCTCAGAAACCAGGAGAAAAGTTGAATTAATACAGAATAAGTCAAATCCTAATACTTTTTTCTCTAATTAGGCCAGCTTGGGAAACTGTTATAGCTCTCTATTATTCTACCACCTCCTAGTCTCAGTGCTGGAAGCACTCCTCCATGGTGAGGGGATCAGTAAGCGGAATAAATCTGGGACTGAATAGAGGGATTATCCCTCAGTTTGTGAATCCTTCTCTTAGCCTTTGTGACTTGACTGTGCACCAAGGCCCTCATGTGCCTCGGCAGGATTCAATCTCTTCTGCTTGCACCACATCTGTCATGAGTATAAGAGAGAACAGGAGATGCCACTTGTCTCTCATGGCATATCCCTTGGACCTTATTCACGAGTTGTGAGTGCAGGTCACCAAGTCTGAGGCTCTGTTAATCCAGGTAACAACTTTTGACGTGGAGATTTTGCATAGTGGGGCAGAGCTGGGTCTTTTAATGAAAAGCAAATGATCTGCTGGTATACTTTGGGACATTTCTAGAAGTTATAAGAATTTATTAAACATAAATCTACTTTTTAAAGTCTTAAACAGAAATGGAAAACACTTTCAGGTCATCTAGTCCCTCTCCATGCCAAAGAGGAATTGTTCCTTCAAGTATAATTTCTAGGATTTGGAATAGATTTTCAGGGTTTCCTCCTGGTATCCTCTTTTGAGAGGTAACCTAGGACTGTAGCCATATATATCAGACTGTAAACTAAAGCTGGATGTTTTCAAGCTATTCAGACTGATGATCCTTCTGGAAATTTTGGACTATTCTATTTTGGACTTTATTTCTGTGGTAGCTGGAAGAGATAAATATTCATTAATATATATTGAAAAGTATTGTGTGTCTTAAATAAAAAAATGTAAACCTTTGACTTTAGCAGTATTTGTTGATGCTGTGAAATGAATGCTCTTCTGCATTCTGTCACCTTTCATTAGCCTTTCTGCTCTGGGCTGAAAAAAGCAAATCTGAAGCAGATCAGTTGATCAAAGTGTTGCTCTTTAATATAGACCCCTTTAACTTGCTCACCTTCTTCAGTATAGACCTCTTTCACTTGCTCACTTTTTCTTTTTTCAGTCAATCTTAAAAGAAGTGAAGTGAGAAGCAAGAGAGTCATCCAAGTAGAAATCTAATTGAAAAAGTGATTTTATTTTTATAAGCTCAATTTAGATTTCTTTAATTTCTTTTTGCTGAAAACAGAATCAAATGAGCTTTTGACTTGCATTGGACTTATTTCATGAAAAGCACAATATTAGAGTGAAATGTCAATTCCATGTAATATAAAATACTTCATGTTGATACATCTGTTTGTAGTTTCTTTGGTCACTTGCAGTGACTCAAGTAAAAGGAAGTGTTAACCCCAGAAGTGTTCACCCCTGAAGGAGTGAAGTTGGAAACATGAAGTTATAGAGAGCCTGAAATAAATCCATTAAAATGCTGCAATAACTTCTATATATGGTGGTGTAATACAGTTACTTACAGAAATTTACTGCCCAGAAAATTGGCTGCAGGGAAAACTATGCTCTCTTCATGACAAGAGTGACTTGCAGTTGTACAAAGCTCTGCCCCAGAAAACATTCTGCTGATGCTAACAATGTTGAACTAATTGATAAAATGGGAATAAAGGCTGAAAGAAAGGTCTAGGATATGAAGATATAACACGGAAAACTGGTTTTCCCTAAGTAATTTGGAACACAGATTTCTCTACTTGCAAAATGGGCAGTCTACATTTCTTCTGCTCTTCCCTTCTTTTCTTGGGAATATTTTTCTTTCAAAGTCTTCCTTGCATTTTTTTGTATTTGGAAGCTTGGCTGCCTCTACTAATTTACAGAGGATTTATCTAAACATAGAGGAATGTTTAATCTTCTCTGGGAGTATCTGTATATTCTTCTGGAAACAAAGCTTTCTTTGTACTTTAATTCTTTCTGTATATTGACTCTTTTCATTATTTTTATATTGCCAATTAAAAAATAATCTCTTAGCTACTAAAGATGAGTTTCCAGTTTATTCCATTGTATGATTTAACAACAGCTGTCCTTATTATCCCCTTATTCAGTTTGTGTCACAGTAGTTTGTCTATAAAATTACCATGGACAGCATTGAATACCACGCTAAAATCAAGATATACGACATCAACTGCTGTCCCCATTGCCTGTGGAGTTGGCCATTGAGTCATAGAAGGCAATTAGGTTGGTCAGACACCATTTGCTGCCTCTTCCCTGTCACTTTCTTCTTAATCATGTATCTGAGAATTACTTCGAGGAGGATTTGCCCTATAATCTTCCCAGAATCCTGAGACAGTGAAGCCTGTAGTTTCCCAGATTCTCCTGCCCTTCTTCAAGAGTAGTGTCATATTTTCCTTTTTCCAGTAATATGCAAACTCCCCTGATCACCATGACCTTTCAGAAATGATCAGAGTGAATTTTTGCAGTGACATTAGCCAGCTTCTGCAGCATCCTTGAGTGTGTTTTCCTCTCATGTGGGCTCTACTTCACTCTAAAAGATTCTTCTAGTAGCCTTGGGGAACTGGATTGCCAGAGAGGAAAGTCTTGCCAGTTTAAACAGGCTTTTTCAATGCCTTTTGTCACTAGGTCCTGTGTCCCAGTGACCAGATTTTCCCTAACCTTCCTTCTACTGCGGTGTACCTACAGAAGCACTTCCTTGCTCTTCACTTCCCTGTCTAGTTTTAACTCCAACTGAGTTTTGACTTTCCTAATTCCCCCTTGACAAACTTGGGCAATGCTTCTGCATTTCCCCTGGGTATGAGCAGCTCCTGTGGTCTTCCTTTTGGCATAAGACCTCCCTCAGGAATTGCCCATTGATCCTGACTGGACTTTTGCCTTGCTTGCTCAAGTTTCTCCACTTTGGACTGTGCATTTAACTGGTAGCTGTCTTCTCCTTCTTGAAGCGAGACGAGTATCAACTGGTCTGGCTCACCTTTAATTACATTAGCATTTTAACTTTGTGGGTTGTGCAAACACAGTTTTTAGAAACCTTTTTTTTTAAATGACAAAGCTGTGAAGCTTTGGACATGTTCAAGCCACGTAAATACAAAAGCAAGATGGATTTCAGACAATTAGAGTGAAATAACAATTTTTAAAAATCCTCCTTTGATGTATAAGATGTAGAGCAAACCATGCTCTACGGTTATTGCATTATCTTTTGTCTAGAACTAAATCTGATTCTCAAAGTTCAGTGTAGGGCAGACTGTGAACTGACTTCTAGCTATTTTAAAAATAGAAGTAATTGGCCAACATTAGATCAGTGCTTTATGGACTGCATTTGCCAATGTTAAGATGTCTGGCACTGATCAGCATATTGTAAGTGCACAAAAATGGAGCCACCAGGTAAAATATGTCTAGTTCAGATGCTTCTTCCAACAATTGTCAGCTCAGATGAAGAAGTAACAGAAATGAGAGGTTCAGAAGGCTCAGAATTCTGTCATGCCGTATCTATTTCCTTGGCAGTAAAAGTTTGCTTGCCAGAGTTCTTGCTAGTGTCTACTTCAATTCCACATTTACTGCAAGTTATATATAGAACAAATGCTAAGAAATCAAAAGACTCTTTTCTAAATATTATCTGATGACACTTCATCTGGAACTTAAAAAAACCTACAGTCATGAAGAGAAAAAAAATGGAACAGAGATAAATCTAATGAAATAAATATGCACAGAGGGAAAAAGAGAGAAAATAATCCAACCAAACAGCCCCAAGTGTTGGACTCTTTTCATGACACATATCTGAAGCTCACATGATTTGGATGAGTCTGATATTTCATTATACTGGGTAGCAGTTGATGGAGCCAGATGGTCCCTCAAAGAAAGAGAATGACAAAGAATCTTGCCAAGCTGCTGATGTATTAAACACTCGCTCTGTAAGTAGTGTTATAAACAGACAGGCCCTTACTCTTGCAGTCACAAAATGGAGGGTGCTCAAAAGCAAGCTTTGAAAATTTATTTGTGGTTTTTTTTTTGTTTTTCTGTTTGTTTAGTTGGGTTTTTTTTACAGTAGCAGTCAGGCACTAGTCCCACAGACACTCCTCTTAGTCTACCTCCTTTTCCGTCAAGCTTATTCCTGTCTCTATATCATCTCCTCATTTTTGCCACCATTTATTTTTGGTGATATTTATGGTCTCATGTGGAAAACATGATCTGCTAACTGATCACACATGTATTGGTCAACTCGTTCTGAGCAAAAATAACTCAATAACTCTCCTCCCCAAGGCTATTTTTACCCTTGAGTCTTTTGCTGAGTTCCTTGGTTTGGTTCATGTCACAGTCCCACAAACAGTTGTACAGTAAAACTGAAGGGGATGGCATGGAAGCAAGCAGGAATGCCTCTGGACAAGGGCAGAGAGAACTGTTTACATCAGAAGAGCTGCCAAGGGAAACATCCGATGAACCACAGTGTCAGCCACGTGGTTTTCCACTAGGACTGAATCTGGTAGTTTGCCATATACAATGTAAGAAGCAGTTCCTAGAGAGGAAAGCTTATAAGGTAAGAAGTCAAGGCAGAGGAAAGGGTCAAGTGTCCCACTTTGCCAGTGAGGGTAGATAGGTGAATGCCACATGCTGACATCTACTGTATCTACCATAGTGCTAAACATCACAGCCCTTTATTTTGTAGCTCTAGTGACTGTAACACAGATTTCTGGGTTAGACCTACTCTCCTGCAACATGCAGCTTGCTCAGCACAATGAAAAGGAAACTTCCTGGAGCTAACTAATAATCTGTTCTTGGAAGAATTTAACTATACATTCTCATTGTTTTAATTACTTACTTTATACAATGAGATATTCAGGAAATTGTAGGAGTTGTTGTGCTCTTTTTTGCTCAAAGACCAGTCAGAAATGTCAGAGGAGACAACATTCCTGATCATAAAACACCCAGACATGTTTATAACAAACCATAAATGCAGTTTATATAAATCCTACCAAGGCTTATGCTTTCATAGTCTTTTCTTTGAGAGTGTATCTTGGAAAATATATATAGCATATGCTACTGAGAGTCTTGCTTTGCAGGAAATATTTCCTAGAAGTATCCGTTGCTAGAATGCAAGGGGTGTTTGTAAAAATTCTGTCCTTCTTATTCCCCTTAGTAGAGATTGTGAGATGAACTCCTTCAGGAAGGAAAAACCATTTGAATCTATCCAAGACCTGCTTGGACTTGAACTTCTTTAATATAAACACATAAAGGTATATGGACTTACAGAAAGAACAGAAACAACCCTCAGACCAACTGCAGGAATACAAAGCAAACCACACAAGCTTGCAACAAACAAACAGCCGAAATGCTGATATTAAACATGCCACAAAAGATGTCTTGGGGATTGGGCGTTGCAAGAACATATGACCAATGTAAGTCAAAGTACTCATGGTACAAAGGACAGGAAATTGGGGTGATCAGTGTGGTGGGAAAGTCCACAAAAATAGAGCAGAGTTAATCTTCTTGTTGCCAGAGAAATGAGACTTGACAGAACTTTCTTCTCTTGTGTTCACACATGTGAGCCTGAAAAAGTAAAAAAAGGGTTTCCCCATAACTTCTAAGTTCCTGTGATCGAGATGGCTTTACAGATAATAGTAATAGCCCAATTAATAGACTTTATTTCTCAGTGAAAGTTGCATGTTTGCTCCTGACAAGCAGAATAGATCACAACACTGAGAGGTGTACACAGGGAGAAATGCAGCCAATTTTTTACTGTGTTTGCTTTTGTTACAACAGCTTTTCAAACCTGAAGTATGGGAAAATTGTTTAAGATAATTTGATTTGTGCTGCTAGAATACAACAGGAATCATTTTTGGTTCCCTAAAGGCTGTAAATTTGCTGGCTGAACCAAAGAAAATTGAGGGGAAGTTGAAATTAGTTTCAGATAAATTGGAAATGTAATACCTCACCTCACCCTAACACACAGAAAAGAATATAAACAAATTTACCCTTTTAAATGAAAATAAAATTGTTTGGGTTAAAAAATTTATTTTATTTGACCAAGGCCAAATGCTGTAACATGGTCTGATTTGGGTTTTCTTCTGAAGAAAAGTATTAGCAATTTTTATGACAAGAATGGCATTATCCATAAAACAAACTGAGCAGTGACCATTGCTCCGATATAAAGCACAGCAGACCCGCAGCCCAGAGTCCTGTATTGACACAGTAGCTGTTGACCTGGAGACACAAGCACAGGAGGGTTCATGGTGTCTTTCCAACATGTGGTCAACACCATTTCTTGACTTCTGCAATCTCACTGTTATTTTCTGCACAGTCAGTGTTAATATACACATTGTGTACTTTTTACACTCTCTGGAGGCATTTGTTCAGACAAGCACATGCTGTTGTTGGGACACATATGGGTGCCTGGCATTTCCGCTTCTTTCTCTGTCCTTTGTGGCTCAGTGGAGCAGATTCTTCAGCTGCCAGTGGAGTAGAGCCAAACCTGATGTGTTATTCAAGGAGCAGAGGGAGTTTGCTGTGCAACACGCTCCATGGTTACCCACACTGCTGACACCATGGAGTGAAGCTGAACTAGCCGGTTCCTCTGATGTGTTTAATCTTTTACACTGATTTCTTCTTTTTTATTCTGATCTCTGAGAGCCCTACGAATATGCTTGGAGCTCATGGCCGTTAACAGAGTGCTCTTGTGATTATTTTTAGTGTCTCCTGAGGAGTGGTGGAGCTCTCCTAACCAGTTCACAGCACACACTATTATCAGCCTGGGACACTGGAAGGTCTGGAGTCGCTGCATGAAACAGCACTGACTTGTAGCAGCATTTATTTGGTTATTATTTTTATGCCCAAAAGTGAGAGAGTACGTGGTTCAGTGCTGGCTGGGCTCTTAGAGTAACTCCTCTTCAGTGGCATTTTGTTTTGCCACTGAAACAAAATATATAAAATCATGGAACAGAAGAGCTATGGAGTTTAGCAGCTGCTCTGGAATAGACATCATCACTACTTATATACTTTTTCTTCAGAGATAAAATTATGCTTGAGCTGTTAAAAGGTTGTCTCCAATATCAGTTTCCTTTGAGTATGTACAATTTGATTTACTCGAAGTTATTTAGACTCTTGTTCTTTTGTCTATAAACATGGTATTTATGCAGATTTTATAAGAAAAGTAAAATGATGATTTGGAATAGGCCTTCAAAATAACAACATTGAATATTGGCATTAACAGTTGGACCATATTTCACATTAAGTAGCCCGTCAAATTCAGCAAGCTCCCTGCTTCTATAGAAAACTGACCACAAAAAAATAGACCCTCTTAATTAGAAGAAAGTTTACATTTGTCCTCTTTTTTTATGAAAGTAAATATGCGTATATACATACACCTGTATGTACACGCATATGCACATGCACATGCATATATGTATATCTTAAGAAATCAACCCAAAAATTCTGACTCAGATACTGCAAAATGATTTTCAGACATTATCTATTAGACTTGTATTCCCTGGAACCCCTTATAGCCAGACAATTCACATTTATCTTTTCCTCCATAAGAGTCTCTTTGCAGAGGCTTTGTAGTTTCCGTGGAAAACCTGCAAAGCACAAAAAATAAATCTCACTTTAGCTTCTTTCACAGAGGGATGAAGACTCGGTGTCTCAGAGGAAGTCAGGAAAGCAAAGCTATGGAAGAAACTGTGGTGGGGAAATGAGTAGCACAAGGACAGACATACTTGCTTTATCAGCTACAATTGATATTAGTAACCCTGAGCTGGTTACTGCCAGCTGTTCCTGTGGAGTGCTGCTGTTGAACAAAAACCAGGACACATGAATGCACTCTCCTGTCTCCTCAGGGTAGAGACACTGACATTCCTAAGGTCACTTTCTGCCCAAAATTTATCACCAGCTCCTGAGAACTTCTCTGGTTATCTCTGAATTTTGTTGTTGTAGCTTATCACAGAATAATAGAATAGTTTGTGTTGGAAAAGATCTTTAAAGGTCACCTGCCTCCACCTCCCCTGCAATGAGTAGGAACGTCTTCAAGTACATGGGGTTGTTCAGAGCCTCATCCAACCTGACCTTGAATGTTTCCAGGGATGGGGCATCTACCACCTCTCTGGACAACTTCCTGTCCAGGGTATTTCATCACCCTCATCATAAAAAGAAAATTCTTCCTTGCATTTAGTCTGAATATACCTTCTTTTAGTTTATAACCACTAATCCTTGTACTGTTGCAACAAAAACTTTGTCCCCATCTTTCTTATACGCCCCCTTTAAGTACTGAAAGGTTTCAATCTCCATGACAAATGACCCCAGCTCTTTCAGCCTGTCTTCATAGCAGAGATTTTCTAGCCCTGTGATCATTTTTATGGCCCTCCTCTGGACCAGGCTCATGTCCTTCCTGTACTGAGGAATTCAGATCTGGACACATTACTGCAGGTGGACTCTCACAAGAGAGGAGTAGAGGATCATTATATGTGTGGTTTGCTTAGACCATCCTCTTCAGAAACACTTGGATCCTCCTTTCCTATATAGCACCCCCCAACTCCTCTAATTCTTCAAAATTTGTGTAATTAGAATCACGTTTCCGCAGGTAGTTTTTTACCCATGTACCACAAAACTGAGATTAGGTGGAACCGTATGAAGTCTGGGCCCTTTAATGTGCATAAGTAGCATGAAGCTATTGTTGAATTTAACTCCTAAAAAGTGGTACGTTATATGGTGCACACTGATATACGTTGGTACATGTCCATGATCCCCTCTCAGCCTTCTTTTCAGAAACCTGAACAGTCCTAGGTCTCTCAGCCTTTCCTCACTGGAGAGGTGCGCCTCTCCCTGCATCATCTTCATGGCCCTTCACTGGACTCTGTCCACTATGTCCATACCTCTTGTACTAAGAATCCCAGCACTGGACAGAGCAGTGTGGCCTCACCAGTGCCAAACAGAGGGCCAGGATCCCCTCGCTCCACCTGCCGGCAGTGCTGTGCCTAATGAAGCCCAGGACAGTATTTCCTTCTTTGCAACAAGGGCACATTGCTGGCTCATGTTCAACAATTACCATGAGAAACGAAGCAGTACTTTACAGAAACCACGAACATTTTTAACTGCAGCTATTAGAAATTCTTCTTAAATCCATGATGTTGTTAATGGATAGAAAGTTCAAAGAGACAATTCAGTAGAATCTGTGTAAAAGTAAACTCTCCTCCCCAGTGTATCCTTTTTGGCTTAATTCAGTTTCTTATTATTTACTCTGATGAATTAGCAATTGCAGCTGCCTAAGATGAAAGTGGAAAATAGGCCAATGGAAGTCATGCAGAAATTCCTTAGAACAGACACATTGCTCCTACTCTTTAAGTAACTGATCTCTGGGAGGATCTAACATCAGATGGCTATGGAAGTGTCACATTTTGCTCTCCCTCAAACATGATTTCGAAGGGTAAATGGCATTTTCTGCTTTGCAATAACACTGCAACTCGCAGCATTTGGAGCATGAGTGCCAATAATTAGATTAAAATCTTAGGTACCAATTCACTTTTTGAGGGAAGACAAAGGCTACAATGCCATTGAAGGCAGAGTACATAGAGTTATCAAATATTAGGAAGTAGGAGACAAAAATAAATATCATTAGAAAGTTAAACTCCCATGAGTGGTTCATACTTGTATGTGGGATTCCCTTTGCATATATTCATATGGTATATATTCACAAGTGCAACTGAACTCAAAAGACTTGCATTTTTTTTACAGGTAGATCTTTATAACCACCTGACTGTTCCCAAATCCTCATTTTGTCACAGGTTAAAAGGACTACTTTTAAAAGGTGATAATTGAGGTGGACTTTCCAGAGAAGTCACAAGATTGCCTCCCAAGGACCCATTCTATACCAAAGCAAATATGAAAATAGGTGAGTGGAAATTGACGGTCTGTAAAACTGAATTCTCTGGAAGCTTAGTGGCACAAGAGGAATTTTTGGCCATATATGTAAAGGGAGAAAATATCTTTTTTTTTTTTTTTCTGAAATGGGTACAGTGGAGGTGAGCAAAAAAGTTGAGGGAATGAAAATGTCCATTACTAGCATCTAGATAATGCTAACTCTCTTTTCTTTACAATTGTCTAAAAATCAGTGCTGGGAAACATTTATGATATGGTATTTTCTTGTTTATTGTTTTTGACTTGACTATAATTTTACTTAGCTATTCTTCTTCCCTCAAATTTTCCTTTATGACGCCAGCAAAGCTGCATATTATTGCAAAGCATAATGAGAAAAACTGAAAGTAAACAAGAAGTGCTGTTACTCAAAGGACCAGTGATTTTTCTTTAGTTGTTTATGTATGGAAGGCACTGAATTAGATCTTCATCAAGGAATAGATTTTAGTAACATGATTAAGACAAAAAGATTAGAGTTTCTTCCTGTTAACCTGGATCCTTTTAATGTATATATCCTGTGTGAGAATAAGCTGGTGTTATGTGTTGATACTTAACCCTGCTTACTTATGGTGGCTTTTGAAAAACTTCTCTTGAGCCTTTCTTTGATGCTCAGAGGATAATTTTTGGTCAAGGGACATTCCTAAAGGCAAGAAATGGATGTGAGGGAATCAACTGAGCAGAGAAATTGTAGCTCATTTGGTTTCCCTTCCTACAATGGGGAAGAAACATTGTAGGTTACATTGCATCAGCCAAATCTGAGTTCAAGACCTCATCCAGAGTGTTGAAACTCCTTGGCAAAGTTAAGTAACATCTGCAAATACTTGGGAGGATGTTATGTATAGCTACAGTATACACAACACACATTGCAAACTGTGTTCAAAATTACAAATCTGTAAATATTTCACGTGGACATAGTGCATCTATGCAGAAGAGATTTGTAATATTTGTGAAAATTTGCAGGGCTACATACTTGCATACCTACATATACATGTATTTCTATCACATACAAGTGTTTGTATATGTGTGTATAAACTACTTTATTTTCAAAACACTGTCTTAGATCTCAGTCGTGATCTTACTACATTCAGTAAAAATTGTACCAAGTGAATAATAAAGACACAGCAAAACAATTGCAAAAAAACACCATCAGGTTTTACTTTTAATACCACATGGTTCTAAAGCTGTCTAAGTTTGTTAAAATATTTAGCAGAACAAAAACATATCCGTAGTTAGTTTAGTTTGCTATTACATATTTATATTAAAGACATATGTAAAAATACAAAGAAACAAAGCAGAAAGCTCACCACAGAAATCTTTGATTTACAAAGCTATTTTCCATAGGGTTTAAAGGTGGATTCTCCTAATCTCCGACAAACCCATTAAGTCAATTCTTGCCTCTCTTTTTTAATTTTCTGTATTACATACAAAGTCAAAAAGTGCTTTTTTTTTTGGAAAGTGTGTACATGCAACTGTCACTTCTACTATTCCCCTAAAGGGTGCAGTGCTCTGCTATACAAAGAGAAGTCCTTGCCCTAGGAAGTTTGCAAGTGGTTCAGCTCTCTTCATGCTAACAGATCAGATCTATAAAGTAATGAGTCATGCACATGTAGTTTTAAATGTTTGATTTCCCTTACTGAGTTTTCAGCACACTAGGAGTTATCTGCACATTATCAGATCCAGCCCTTTGTACTTGATGACACAGGTGCTTGTGAGAGGTGAGATGAGGAAGCAACAGTTTTAGGAAGGAAATGGGACATCATTAGCAATTTTATGTAGTGCCAAGAAATGATTGGAACCTGAAATTTCTCACCCTTGAGAAATTTTGATATTTCAACATTAGTATTTACAGCCAACTATGGAAAACAAGTCAGCTATCAAAATGATTTACGAAACAGGAAATGTTCAAAAGCTTTCTAACACTTCAAAAGTTTTGATTGAAACAAACAATTTTCTAAATTGGTGCATATTATTGTAGATTATTTAACACTGAATGTTATCTGCTTGAATTAGCATATTGTCCTAGGATACTTAACATTTATGTGTCTTATCTATTCAGAGTCCTCTTTGACAATCTTCTTGGAGAGAAAACATTTTCATAATATGCTGCAGTCATGTTTTTTTCTGTCTGTTATTAAGGAGGATCCCAGTAAGTCATGAAAGATGTTTGATGAATAACAGTCTTGCCTTGGGGTAGCAAAGATATGATCCACCAATATATCTTCTTACAATTTATATCTGGCACAAATAAATGTTAAACTGATCCAAAAGTAGAAGGAAAATAAAAAAAGGAAAAAAAGACTAAAAAGAAAAAGTGAGATTTGAGTCAGTACTACTCCTAAAACCTTTGCCATTTTATTTATTTTTCCCCCACATCATGTGGGTGGAAAATAATTTGTTTTTCTAATCAGTTTGGCTGAGTAGTTTTACTCATGAAAATTCTGTGCAAAACTGGAGAGTGCTGAATAGCAAACTGAATTGTGAGATTAAGAGAGTTGTCTAGTTTTAGTGTGTATTGCAGCAGCTACATTCCTTAATGTTGCTTTCAAGTGTGGGATTACATCCCACCTAAAGAAGGCCCATTACATGCATAATATGGAAAGAAAATGAATGATTACTAGTGAGGGGGAAATGATTGGAGGGATAGAATGCATGTACTGGGACATTGAAAGAAATACATAATGATGTTTACATTTGCAAAGACTATTCTTCAGGAAATACGTTTAAAAAAAATCCTTATGTGAGGGGATAAAATTTATCAGTCTGTCTAAAGTGTTACCAAAATCTTTTTTTTTAACTGGCACTGAATGAACTGAGTATTGGTATATACTTGTATAAATATATACACATATGCACAAACAACTGCATAGATTGCTAAAATTGATCTAGTTCTATCCTGTGAATCACTCATTTCTTTTCAAAATCCAAGTATAATCATTCTCAAACTACAACAGTTTGGGACTTTAACAATCATTCATTTTTTTACTAAAAATCACTTAGGACCAAAATATGTTGTATGAATATACCAGATTTGGTGAGACTGAGAACAGAAGAGCTTTTAGGCTGTGCATTAGATTTTCTGCTTAATACGATACTCTCTGTGAGTGGAATTTTCGGGAGAAAAAGTGTCTGTGCAGACAGAAAAAGAAATTTCCATCTCAATCTGGACTTGACCTAGCTATATGTGACATAGCACAAAATCCCCTGCTTTCTTAGGGCAACAGGTCTTTTACAGAGTCCTCTTTCTCCTTCTCTTTTTCTTTGCCTATCCTCATTTAGCAACTTTTGAGCCCACGGCCATAGAAGTGGAGCTATCAGAGAGATTAAGTTCTGCCAAGAGAGCCTTTACGGATTACCCCAATGGCAGATGTGAGCTTCATGTGTACACGACACCTGGGGAAGTATATTCATCTCCAAAACTTGGCTTCCTAGGAAAATAGGACTCACTGCTCCCAGGGCTCTCAGAGGTACTAGCTGTTTGTAAACACATTAGCATTTAGCTTGGATGACAGGAATCTACAGGATAAACTATTTTGCCCAGGGGGGTTTCTTTGTTGGTTTGGGTTGTTTTCTGGGATTTTTTCAAGAAATACATGCACATCACCACTCAAATCTGCCCAGAAGCATGCTCCAAGGGACCAAACTCTGCCATTAGGTCAAGCCAGCCAAAGGAAGCCAGGAGGCAGTAAGGAAGTGTCTCTGCCTGTCTTTGGAGAAAAAATATGCTGAGGCCTGGGAACTCTCCAAACGACTGCTCCTCTCCATGAACAGTCTTGGGAGTGTCATCGACCAAAGTGGATCCTCAATGTGCGCAGATATCTCATCTCCAGAACTCAGACTGGCCTGATGGCACCTGGCCAACCTTACCCTTCACCCCCATAGCTTTAAATTCCACACACATTTGGCTGATGTGAGCTCGCAGCAATTAAATGATTTGTGCGTGTCCAGCTTGGCCCCCTTTCAAAACTCCAGAGTGTCAGAAGCTGAGTGAACCCACCATGGCTCTGGTAGAAATGAAAGCATCAAAGTCAGGAGTCATCTGGCTCTTCACTGGCTCTGCACTATCAGCCAAAGGCAGCAAACAAAAGAGGGGGCCATGAAGCTGCTATTTGACTGCACAGAAAAGTGCCATATGAAGAAAGGTGTGCAGTCATCCTCCATTCAAAAAAATTAGCTGACATTGAGAGAAATTGTGCTCTGCTGCAGCTCACACTGGGTAACAATGTGGTGACTCACAAAGTCCATTGCGTAGGTCCACAGGAGGTTGAAAACATCCCACACACCATGAATTCATCTCATACAATGAAATATTGCCACAATAATTAATAGCCTGGATCACTTCCAGAGTAAAAAACAACAGAAAGAAAAAAAAAATCAATTTGCTAGAAATGTTTTCCTCAGTATTTTTTTTTTGTAGGTTCCACTTTTAAAACAATTTCAGCTAAGGGTAGGCCTACTTTGATTTGAATGCTTGTTTGATAACTATTTTCAAAATGTTATTGGAATGTTTTTTATGAAATGTTCATGGTCCAGAAATGTAGGTTGATCTCTTATCAATCAGCTCATTTTAGTTCACCTCATTTTCACCATTCCTCAGGTCCGGAAAATTTTTAACTAATCATGTACAGTGGCCTGCATTCAATGATAAAGCATGAGAGGAACTTCTCTCCCTTCTGCCCCACAGCTGTAGGTCTTTGGTACCCTTAAGAGAATGAGTTTTCTTTGAAAGAAGGATTTAATCCTGGGTCTCCAATTCCTTGGTGTCTTTCCTGACCAGCAATTCTACTGTCATAGCTAAGGATATAAAGTATTAAACGTTTGCCGAGTACGTCTACATATGAAGAAGAAAGTGTGAAGGGGAGAGTGAGTTTGTTAGATTCAAAATAATAGAAACATTAATTTGTAAGCCTTGTGCTAAGCAAAGCAGCGAACTTGTTTCCTCAGTTTCCTGACATACAAATGCTGCTGTTTCTGATACAGTACTCAGCATCCATAGCTTGTGTCCTAATAATGAAGATGCTGATGACTGTTGATTTCCACAAAACCTCAAATGTCAGTCTTTTAAATAAAGGACTTCCTGCAGAGCAATAATTAATCCTGCATATATTATTAGCTAAATTAAAGCATGATTAACTGAATATTTTTCAGCTGGTGTAAACGGAATGTCCTAAAGGTGAGAAAATTAGCATAAGTTTAGTCTGAAGGGAAAGCTCCGTCTCTCTAAATGTCAGGTGGCCTTATACAAAGCACTCTGCCACATGCTTCTTTTGCTCATGAATCTATCATCACAAAAGACATCATACCTGTAAAAGTATGGCAATGGGGATAATAATTTTTTCAGCATTTTTGTGGAATGATGGGGCAAAGCTGATGCCTGAAGTAGTATCTTTTAACCTTTAAAGAGCCAGTGCAGGTCCAAGGTGGCTTATTCCGTGCACTATCTGCAAGAAGTGCTGTGTAGAAAATGACCTCCTGAATTCTGCACTAGGCATAGTTCTCAAATGCACCTACAATTTAGCTCTGTCAGAATTGCCTTCCTGGTAGTCTAAGTTAGAAATCACCATTGCAGAATGGCAGAGTTGTAAATTCTGCTAGTTAAAGAAAGTTAGTTCAACCTTTGGGATGTGTGAAAAGGTGGAAATCCCCCAAACAGATAAGGCTGTAGCTGTATTTTCCTTTCCTAAAAGCGACTGTGGCTACAGTACAACTTCAAAGACTTGTTCCCATGGTTCTCTCTAAGGATAGGCAGTTTTGCCTATCTTTATCAGCTACTTTTCTTAGGAAATTGCACCCATTTACTTTTCCAGATTGAGTAGCAGCCAGCTAAGTCTTATGTTTACTCTTTTCTCTTTATAACATTCTTGTGTCTACAGAAGACGGCTGGATCAGATACTGTAGAGCAGCAGTTTTCATCATGGGGTATTTTTGTTTGTTATCAGAGCCTAAATCTTTTCCCAGTGAAGTTGTAGATAGTAGCATATCAAATTTCTGCTTGAGAATTGCCTAACTTTGCATTTCCATAAAAACTCATGGACTTATGGTGCTCTGTGGATCACAGACTGAAAGCTGCTGTTTTAGAAATGCTGTCTTAGCTGCTTGCCAAGTCACTGACTGACCCACACACAGAGGTCTCACTGGAACTGTCTCCAGTCCCTTTCTCAAGCTGCTTATGACCAGTGTGTCTTTCCTTGGAGCCGCTGATGAAGCTGTTCCTTTTAATTCTTTTTTACACTCCACCTGGAAGAAAAAATCCCTATGAATTGGATGCGAAGATCTGTTTTGTCTGGACACTTATTTTCTTAGGTCTTAAACTAAGTTTGCTAGATATTTGTAGACAGGAGTGGGTTTGGGAATATTCTGTAATGACTGAAGAGCATTTTCTACTTGGTGTTTAGCTTGGCCAAAGGCCTGCTGAACACTGCCAGTCCCATGAGTCGTTTCTTACAATCGCTCATCCCTAAGTATTCCTGCTGCTGTTATAAGATAATTCCAGATTTTCAGCTGTAGACCTGGCATGCTGATTGCTTAGCTCTTACTAACTGTAAGTGGCCAAATTTTCCTCTCTGAGGAAGAGCTTAACAGAGGATGGCACTTGTTCTGGCAAAGTATACAGAGCTGTAAGTCTGAAATGTCTAATCTTTTTAATGGAAGTAATAGACACCTGTGTATTTCAGTTAGCTGGTCAGCCAGTCAGGGGGTGCTCCTGGACTCAGCACAGGAAGCAATCTCAGACAAAACACATCTCTAACATTTGCTGGTTTTTTGGCATTCCCTACTAGAAATGCACTCAACTAAAATGTCAGGTGAGAGACATCCCTGAAGAGAAATGCTGCTAAACTCAAGATGCAGTGAAGGCAGGTGTTTGTCCCTGGTAAAGATTAAATTAGGCTCTACAACAAAGTTGCTACCTGCTTATTAAAGCACAGGGTACTGGCTGCTATATTTCATATTAGAAAGAGGATATGAATATTCATAAAATCACTTATTTTAGTATTAAGTTATAAATATAAGAAGTTAACTTCTGACTAGCACATCTGATATGAGACTACCTTAATAAGCCTTAGGCTTTCTCCATCACCAAATGCAGCTTTTCATTCTTTTGATTTTGTTCTATGCTGACAATAAATTCAATTGTTGAATAGTCTTTCCTGCACAGTTTGTTTCTATTTTAGCTTTCAGATCATCACTAGCTACAATAGAAACGCACTGTTTATATGATGGCTTTACAGTTCTAACATCATATTTACTCTGAAGACTGAGTGGCTGAATGCCCTCAGATTTTTTGTGATACTTGAAGCTCGTGTATTACAAATATATTTGGAAGGAAAAATATTATTAGTAAAGGAAAATGTATTACTGCAATCAAGTGATGAAAGGATGCCCCAAATATACTCATAGCATTCATGTGTTTTTCAGAACTCTATTGTCCAAAAGCAGACACCTCCGAATTTCCTAATAAGACCAAGAATGGGACCCTGAGTGCTACATAAAATGTTGTTGCAAGTAGGAGTCCTGAGGAGCTTACAGCATAAAAAAGACACAGACTCCACAATTCAAACACAGGTTTCTGTGCTATAAAACTTATAAAGTAATTGTCTCACGGTGTTTATTACATGATGCAATGTTGTGTGATCTGGGTGCTTATAGGGCACAATGCAGTCCTGGGTAGAAAAAACAGTGTTTACCTCAGAAGTAGCAGCATTGATAATTTGATCTACTCCTCAGATACCTGAAGTTTTCCTGTCTGGCCTATTTTGGCTGAAATATGTATGTGTATGCCATGAAGTACATGCCAAGTTGCTGAGACATCTAGATCTATACTTCGTACTGCACACTGATGATTTGTGCTAGTTTATATCGTTCTGAATTGTCCTGGGCAAGATAGACATGCAATGCGAGGATAAGTCAGCTTTGAAGCAGGAACTATGAGTTCAAGTCATCACACCATATATGCACATGCCATGAAATGAATTTGCAGCGCATATAATTAATTTGGGGCCTGTTGGAATGACTACAAGTGCACAGGTCATAAGCACAGCATATGGAAAGTAGCCCTGATGTATCCTACATACGTGGAAAACACAGACTATGAGAGGTAGAGATTACTTTAGGTTATTCATTAACCGATTGAATTGGATTTTTGGCTGCTGAATTAATAAAATAGTAAGTAGAGGATCCAGACTTTTTCTAGTCCCAAAATATACATCAATTCTGCTTTTGTGTCAAAAATTAGCTCATTTGGAGATAAGTCTATTGTTTGTGCCTGGTACTTTCTACCTCTTACAGATATAACTGTGTCTTAGGACTACCTTTACAGCATTGAGCTTGACAGAGTTCAAGAAACATTTGGACAACACTGTCAGGCACATGGTGTGACTCTTGGGGATGGTCCTGTGCAGGGCCAGCAGCTCGATGATCCTTCTGGGTCCCTTCCAACTCAGCATATTCTGTGATTCTTCAAGGAGAGAGAATAGTTGCAATCTTACCTTATTAGGCAGTGTGATGTTTTGCACAGCAGGCTGGCCTTCCTGGCTCTGTTAGGGGATGAAAAGAACCTAATAGTTCATTTTGTTCCAGCTTCTAGGAAAAGTTTCATGCTCTTTTCATTTGTCTCATGGCTAGCTGATTACGGGAAGGAGGATTAGTAGTCTGTTTCCCACACATATCTTGTGGTTTTTGCTCCACAAACTGCTCATGGAGCTTTACCATCTCTTCTGTATATTCTCATACTCCAATTTTAAACCTGTGAATCTTTGAAGCTGAACATTTCCAGCTCATGTGAGCTGTTCAAGTCCTGGGAAAATGTACAGCCAAACTGGTCTCTCAGTTCTATCCCTCTGTATTGTCTAGCCATTAGCAACAGGGCTCTAGGTCTGATAGTGCTAGATAACAATCCCATAAATCCCTTCCAGTCCTCTGAGCTGGAATTTTTCATTTTCCTTCTCGGCCTTTAGCTGTCGCTGGTTGGTTAAATAGCTGTGGTGGGTTGGGACCAGCTGGCAGCCCAGCATCCAGCCAATAGTTTTCGCTTGTATTTGAATAGGGGAGAGGATTGGAAGGACAGGAGCTTATTATAAAGCTTGTGGTTGAGATAAAGACACGAAAATCAATTACCAGCTACTGTCATTGGCAAGAGAGACTCAGCCTGGGGAAATGAACTTAATTTATAGCCAATTAATATAAATATTTATTTGCTGATTTGGTTATGGGAAACAAATAAAAAAAAGACACAAACATTAGAACACTTAGGCATAACACAGTCCTCCTCCTTTCCCAGGCTCAGCTTACCTTCAGACACCACTCTTCCCTGCCTTGTTATCACCACAGGTTGCACTCAATGGTGCCTTCAGCCAGACAAGAAGTGGTGCAGGACGCCAGTAGAAGTCTGGATGTGGAGGTTTCTCTTCACCACTCTTTCCTTCTAGCTCACTTCCTATCATCTGAAGGGGTGCCCTTATGGACTGCCATCCTTCAGGGACATCTACTCTGCCACAGAGCATCTCATCCTCCTGCTGCCTCTGCTGTGTCACTATGATTCTGTTCTTCTCTCCCTGCATTACTCCTTCTTTTCATCTTCCCTCCTTCTCCTCTCTTTCTGGTATTTTGCCCTTTCTTAAACACATTTTCCCTGGGGCACCCTGAGGTTGTCTGATGGGCTCTATTTTGTCTTGTGATGGGTCTGTTAGAGCTGCCTGTGTCCAGCACAGGACATCCCTTGGTCTCTTCTCACAGAAGCAACTCTGCAGGCCCTTCTCTACCAAAACCTTTTCACTGTCCCCAGTACACAAGACACAAGATGTCTTCTAGACACCCAGGAAGCTGTAGAAGCATTCAAGCTTTTTCATGTGGAAATATGGAAGGAATACTCTGACAGAGAGGGGTTTAGTCACAGCATGCAGGAACGTGGACCAGTTTAACACCTCCATGCCCAGGTGTGGTGCTGGAAAGGGATCAAGCATCTTCAGCATCTTGTGCCTCTCAGGCCAGTCTGGTCACCAGCCTGTTCTGTGAAAGTGGAGGCAGTCCTGTTGTTTCCACAACCCCTCCATAAAGGTCTTGTCCACTGAGGTGTCCCAGAAACCAATATGGTCTCCACAGCTCTCAAAGCATCCCATAGTATGTATTTGCCAAATTGTACAGAGGAAAACGAATATACAGATATATGTGAAATACAGATATATACACATTTTCATATAAAGATAGCATTCAATATGAAATCTGAAAAACAGTATGCCATAGTTACGCAGGGTATAGTCACAAACTGGGTTATTGGGAAGAGATATGAGATAGAGCTATTGTACCTTTTGCCTTACTTTTTATATTTAATGTTTAGATAAACATTTTAGAATAAATATTCAATACAAAGCAAACTCAGTAACAACACAACCTCACATCAAAGATGTGGTGAATTTCCGATATTTGGAGTAAACATTACAGAACTCAAACACAGACTTGATGTCTCCATTTAAAGATCTGCTTCTCCAAACCCATTTGTTTTTAATCATCCCACACTGAAATTTACAATTAATAGCAGAGATGATTTTTTTTTTAATACTAGATTTTATATGTAATATTGCTTTTATTCTCTGGGGCCATGCACATGGATTTAAGTACATTGTGTAATACATAATTTGCCAGTTTTCTGTCAAGGACAGATGATTTGTTGATGATAAGTAATTTTTAAAATATAATAAATTGCTGCTGTTGTGTCAAACTCTAAAAATGTCTAGATTTTGTTTGTCTGAGAATGAAGTTTTAACAACCTCTTTAATTTATATGCTCACTGAAATCCAGTGTACGTGTACACTTTAATGTCAATTTTTGCATTATACTCTTTTCAATACCAAATATTTATTTTCTTCCTAGGTAAAGTTCTAGCCCCACCCTTTCCATCTGGATAACTAGCAGAAGTTTGAGCTACATATGTAATGGTATAAGAGAGAAGGAGTGTCTCTACATCAGCCCCTGAAAATCACCACTGGCCAGAAGATGACTAGAGGAGCTTTACAATCTCTTAGTAAAAGTCTGCAGTTAAACAAAGTCTTATCTCAGTTTCTAATGAGGCTTTCAATTCTATAAAGAATTGGGATGAATCCACATGTATTTATTTGTCATGTCTCTGACTAATGAAAGACCACCCTCAGGGATCATTGTTACAACATTAACTAACTTTTATAAAATATGTCCATCAACCAAGACTCTGGAAACCCAGTCTGAATTCAATTCAATCTGGAAGACAAGTTAATATATTACAAAAGTAATATTTTTGGTTTGGTTTTGCAAAACTTAGTGTTAAGTCACAAAAAAAGACAGATTTTTTTTAACTTGTTATTTGTTACCACCAGCTATAGACATTTTGTTAGGATCAGTGGGAAGCTGAGGAATAGAAACCTAAATGAGACTTGTGTACTTAAATGTAGTGAGTGACTGACACGTCCATGGGAATTCAGACTGGGCAGAGTTGAAAATAATCAAGCTTTACAGAATTGTGTCTCCATAGGACAGATAGCTTGAATTGTCCCCATGCAATGTGAGGTTGATGAGCAACCAGTTGGACTTTATGTCTCAAAAGTTATTTTGCTCTCTGTTCTCTCATCATTGCATGGTTTACATTGGAGAGGTGTGAGTTTACACTTAGGATTACCTCCGCAATGGAGCGGGAAGTTTCCTGACAAAACTACTCCTGTGCAAACTAGGCAATAATCTCCAGGGAAGGCCAAGACTGTCCAGTTGGGATGTGGGCTGGTTTACTCAGGGATAACAGGGTGCTGGTGTGATGGTTACAGATAGAAGGGGCAATTTACTGTCCGAAAAGGTAAGTTCAGCAATAAAACTTAGAATTTTAGCTCATCATTAGCAAATGTCTTTAATAATAATCTTTGTTCAGATTTACATAGAAACAAGATGTGTTGCAAAAACACTTATTGAAGGTATAATTTGCTTTTACTATTATCTTCCATTTCTGATTTTTTTTTAACTCCATCCATTGTCTTGTTACAAACTGCTTTGTTTTGTTAGGAAAAAAAGAGTTTAATTCATAGAGTGCATTGTGGGTAGTTCATCTACGGTTAATATAGGATCACTAGTATTTCATTTGTGTGCATGGAAACCGCATAATTATGGAAAGTTAAAATACAAACACAGACAATTGTGTCACACAAACATTTTAACTACAGGAAAGTATTTTAACAGGACACAGATTCTACATGCTGTTAAATGAATCCAGCAGCCTTAGAATCAGTAGAAAAGACCATAATTAACAAGCACATTTCTGGCAGAATAATTCAGTCAAGCAGTTGATTAAATGCGGTATTTATGGGATAATATTCCTTCACTGGTAAACTCACCATAAATTGCAGGACTGTAACACAACTTTATGATCTTATGAATGCTTTATGTGTCATAAGAAGAAAAAACATGCTTTCAAATGATGATTATTCATCTATTAGTCTCAGCTCTAGTCCGGTCACATGTAGAGATGACACTTATTTGCTAAAAGCTTACAAATTGTTGTTAGAAAAATAAAAAGGCTGTATGAGGACGTATGTTACTGCTGGTTGCCAAGTTCTCAGCACCTTTTAAAGTCCTAAGAAGTACCTGAGAGTGTTCACAGCCTCAAGCAAATGTGTTCAGAGAAATTTAACTGCTGATGAAAGATTAGCCCAATCCCATGAGTTTGTTTTTGAAACAGGCCTAAAACTCATAGATGGGCAGACACCAAGGTAGGGATAAAGCATTTTAATAAGATTCCATATAAGAGGCTATTAACGTATTTTTCATAACCAGGATAAATCTGTAAATAACAAGACCGAAACTAAGAGATAATGCCAAGAGTAAAGCAGAAGACTTCCTAAAACCAGCTGCTGTTATAAATGGGGAAGAAGAAAAGAAGCAATAGTTAGAGAAAATGTAGTGCTCTTACTGAAAGTATCAGATTTTTAGCACAAGTTCTGTCATAGAAAGAGAAAGCAAAGGCTGTTGCAAGACATAGGGTTCCAAGCTAAATAGCACATGAAAGAAAATAATTTCATTATGCTGCCATTCAGGGAAAAGTACTTCAAAAAAGTCTCTTATAACAAAGAGAAAGATGACCCTCAGAGGAGCAGTAAAACTAAGTGTACAGAGCTTTGTAAGACACCAAAAGACTAAAGAAATTTACAAGAAAAAAAAATAGTAACTTGAAATGACTGAAAAAAAAAAAGAAACATGAAGCCACAGCTGGCAATTACAGCTGTAAAAAGAGATGAAACACTGGAGGTGACACAAGAAGGAATCTTTCTAGAAACTATGTCTTTAGCTGAATCACTGGACCAAGCCATAGTTTGAGACACAAACAGGAGACTAAATAATCAGAATTTGAATTGCTGCAGCTCCTATGAAGGATTGCAGTCTCTCTCTGAGCAGGAGCTGTGGTTGCCACAGAAAAAATACATTCAAGACAACAAAATTATACAGATGACTTTTTATACCTTCCATGAAGAAATGCCAAGGATCTCTAATGCAATGGGCCTGGCTGCCACTTTTTTCCTCCTATGTTTTAGGGTTTCATTGCATCATGTGATATTATCTCATCATCTGTATAGA
The DNA here is from genome assembly GCA_013400975.1 of Atrichornis clamosus. NCBI lineage: Eukaryota > Metazoa > Chordata > Aves > Passeriformes > Menuridae > Atrichornis > Atrichornis clamosus. The sequence goes on from WBMZ01013067.1 coordinate 117,218, forward strand.
GCAGAAGTATTTTCCTTTGGATCTGCCTTTCTCGGGTTGTTCCTCCTCCTCTGTAATGCCGTAACAGACGAGGCAACAGACAACAGCTTCTCACCAGAGCAATATAGGCTTTATATAGTGTTTTTACTTCTGCCATGCACATACTTATTTTATTCCCTGTTGCAGATCCACAAAAATAATACAGGCCTGATTGAAAAGCTTCTACAGACAGTAAAATTTAAAGATTTTCGGTTGAGCCTTTTGTTTTACAGTCTACAAAAATGGCCAGTTTCTGTGTGAACTTGAAGTACCTAATTTAAATGTTAATTTTGGTGGTTTTTGTTTTATTGTAGGTATTCTTGAACATGACTAAATTTTCAGTTTCAGGAAAATCTAAGATGTAGGATTTCATATGAGTAACATCTGAGATAAAACTGGAAAATTAATTCAAGATCTAATTCTCTCAGATGAATGTTTGGATCTCCACTTCCAATAAGCTAGATAGCTGAAGGATATATTTAATTCTGAACATATTTAAGAAATCATTTTATTTGAATTTCTTCTGCTTGCAAAATAAACAAATGCAGCCCTCCATCTGCATGCAATGCCTAAAGGATTTATGGAACTTCATCTTGAGAACATTATATAGAAAAAAATGCATAGATCAGACCAGAAATGCTCATCAAGAAGCTGAGCAGAGTGTTGCTGAACCTTTGTTGTCCCTGTTCCCTGAATGCTTCCTTGCCTGTCTGGGTGTGTGTGTCCTCTGACAGACACCCCAGACGTCCATGCGTGATTCTCTGAGGTTGCAGCAAATTCCCTGCTGGACAAGAATCATCTGGACACACCCAGTAATTCTCAGTGCATATTCCTGCAGACAAATTTGTGTCATTAACTGTCTTTCCACCTCAATAAGCTATTCTGGCTTTCAGTCGGGCTTTTATTTTTCTACTCAGTGCTGCTTGTATAATAAGAAGGACCACAATGAACTACATCTCCCTGCTTCATTGATCTTGGTTTGGGAGAAGCTCAGATTAAGAGAAAAAAACCCCACAGATGACAATGTGAGTTTTGCTGTACATTCTAAATTATCCTTTGATTTATCTTTAAAAAAACCTAAACTAATGAACAATGAAATGGCCTAAAATGAGGAAGTTTGTTCTCTATATAAGACTGTTCAATTCTAATTATGAATTTCGTAGTAAGCACACATCCTGTATGTGCTCTCAGATTCAGCCTCAAAAATTCAGATCTATGTACAAACTTTTTTGTACTTTCTCTAGTTCCACTTTCTCTGTTATATTTAGGGACACTGTGATGTTGCTTGAAGGCCTCATTCAGGTTCTCTAGCCACTTTTGTAAGATAATGAGTGATTGTTCCAGGGCTAGTCACCACAGTGAGAAATAAACTCATAAAGTCACTCAATCTGCTGTTCTGCGTTCTTTCCAGAAGTGTAAGGAAATTTCTGGGGAGGTGCTGCTATCCTCTCTCTGGTGACCAGGAATAAGACACAAGAAAATGGAATGAAATTGCGTCTGGGGAAGTTCAGATTAAACATCAGGAAAATGTGCTTCACTGAGAGGGTGATCAGTGGCTGAAACAGCCTCCACAGGGAAGTGATCATGGTACCAAGTCTGTCAGAGATCAAGGTGTGTCTGGATGATGCTCTTAGTCACATGGTGTAGTTCTAGTAGTCCTGTGAGTAGCAGGGAGTTGGACTTGAGGATTCCTATGGGTTGCTTCCAACTTCTTGTAATTTCTAGATTTCTGGAGATCCTTGGCCAACCAGTGGAATACAGAAGTCAGCATGTCTGACAGGGAAGAAAAAGTCAGACGGAGTTACATATTTCCTTACCACGATGATTTCATGGATCCTGTTCTTAGATACCTAACTCTCTTCAAGCACTGTGCAAAACTGGAGTCTGAGAAAAGTCAGTGCCAGTTAGCCACAAAACAAACACCTATGAGAAGCATACAGAAATGGCATATATGAACATATTAATTTGACTTTTATAGAAGTTAGTGGCTACTGGAAAATTTAATCATAAGAAAATTTCCTTGGTCACTCCAGCTGACCTTGCTTCTGGACATGAAGCAACTTCAGGCATCAGGGCCAGAAGAATCTTATGTTTCTGCCAGCTGGGCAGGGACTTTTGGATTGGCTTCCTGAGTTCATGTGCCCAGACTCTGCCTAAACTGCACTTCAGGAATTTCATTCAGGTTTTGTCTGCATTGTTATAATTTCAAGACAAAGAGACAAGAGATGTCTTTTGGTTCTGGGCCTGCAAGTCACACAGGTGCCAGAGGGGAGAAAACCCATTTTCCTTGTGTCTGAAGCACTGAATCACTTAAGCTAAGTGATTTGTTTCTGTCTTAAGACTTAACAACATCTATTTGGAGAAAAAGCAGGATAAACCTTCTGATTTGTCAGGGAGTGATTGTGTTTCTTCTTGAGAAAAAGTGTAAAACATTATCATGCAGAGGAGAAAATAGTTGTTTCATTCTCTGCTTAAGAGCCTTTGATGACAGTGGGGGTCAGGATTCAAAACAATTGGACATGATGCAACATTTCCTGAGCTTGTTCTAACAAATTAATTCCAAACCATTAAAAGAGTGGCCAAGTTAAAATGTTTGTTTGCTGCCACACTGGACCATAAGGGTGCTGTTGAAAAGTCCTGGATCTTTTAAATGGTTTCATTGTTGTGTTCTTCATTGTTCTGGGACAGCATAGGCAATATTTCCCTTTCATCAAGTGCTTCTCTTGAAATATTTTCTTCTTATTCCTGAAATTATTTTCCTTTGGTGTTATGGATTTTTATTTGGCAAAACTAACCTGATCCAAGAAGTGATCTCCCTGCACTGCTGTTAGCTGCAGGTTAAAAATTGATAAAATCATACAGTGAATGAAGCTTGACTATTATTTTCTCTCCATGAGAATAACTTTTCTTTGCTTTCTCAGGAAGAAACAGGATCAATCAACAAATAGGCATCTGGAAAGGACAAAAAAATTATGGGAGGAAGTATGTACGTGGCATTTTTTTCACCCAAGATGTAACATTAAAAGACGAGTAGTTCTATTTTCAAGTTATATAGGCACATTTCTGTATAACTCTATTCATAATGAAAGTGGAATCTTGCTTAGTTAAGCAGGAACCTATCCATATACACATCCACAGAGATTGGTGACTATTTTGCATTTAAGAAATAATCTCCTTAAATCTCCCTCTTCTCCAAATTCTGACCTTTCTCTTTTTCCCCTTGTGTAAAACATTTTATTCCTGCCAGAAATAAATCTGACTATGTCCAAATTTATATGAGTCAGAGCTTGGAAAATACACCAATAGTTTTGCTGTGTCTCTTGAACAGTGTCCATATGTTGCAAAGTGTTTAATAGGGTACTGAACCTTGTTTAATTTCACTTTTATTCCAGCTAAAAAACCACTAAAACAACCACTTTATACATAGACAGAAGTTCAGTTTTCCATCAGCCCAAAGTCCAAAGTTTTTTCTAACAAATTCTAAAAGTAACTCGTCTCTTCTATTGACAAGTGATGGTATATTCCCTAAGGCAAATTATGCCATAAAGATTTCAAGTATTTTGTGTAGCATAGGAATTAAACATTCTCACATATAAGAGCAACTGTTTCTCTTATTTGATTTGCTCTTTTTTTTTCTTTTTTTTTTTTAATTACAATAAGGTAGTGCTGATACATGAACTTGGTAAATTAAGTTGACCATACAGAATAATAGCCTCTTCTAGTCTTTTTATTACATATATTGTATATTTTAGTATGTCTTAAAACATGCCTTTTGATGAAAACATCAAGGCTTTGCTAAGTGAAAGATGTACTGTACGAACAGTACATCATTTGTTTTACATCTTTTCCTCTTTTCATGGCCACAAGCAGCAGACAAAGTTTATATACTCCATTTGAAACCTTGATTTTTGTTTTGATGCTTTGTGCTTTGATGGACCTATTCTATTACTTACAGTGTTGGCTTTCATTTCTAATTAAACTCTCCTATCAGTATGTCAGCTTTGATTTATATTCAGTTATGTTGGAGTTCAGAGATTGTACTGATGATTTTCTTTGAGAGCTTTCTTTTTACTAACATAGAAATAAAATCGAAAAGGCTGGAAAAGGATTGGGAAAGATCATCAAATCAATCACCCTGAAGATTAAATGCAAATTTATGTAATCACAATGCAAATTAAAGCAATCCCTCTGGTATATTGACGAGGCATTTAATTTTTTCAAACAGTAAATATTAGGAAAAACTTTCATTGCCGAACATAGGATTTGTGAAAAACATGACTTCTAAATTTAAGCAGAAATTGGACTGTTGAGACTACGGATATGTTTAACTTTGGCAAAATAAAATGTTGGACTGATGCATTTTACATTTTATTTCTGTAGTCTTCTTGGAAGAATTAGAAATTGTTTTGAGACTTCACAATCAAGACTGTTTTCACAGTCCAAGTTTCTAGTTAGGTAGACACACATGTTTTGAAAGCTATGTTCACATAAAAATATTTTGAAATCACAAAATCTAAAAATGAAAATAAAAAGTTATTGTTAAACCTAAATACTACAGAATTCTGCAAAATTCCTTGCCAATCAACTGGCATGATCAAGCTTTTTCCCAAGCAGTCTCTTTCATGACCAAATAGATTCTAAAATGATCTTTCTTACTAGGCATTATTCTAAAGAGATTAAAGTGTTTTCTTCAGAATTTGTGAGAGAAGATATGTTCATCAAGGGAGAGCGCAGTAGTGACTGTTAAAGGCAGTTTACTGAAGGGCTTTCCCATTTATACATATAACCACCCACTATATTAAAGTTTCTGTTCTGCCAGCTCTGACAAGGCAGGTTCAACCAAACACAAAGGCAGATATTTCTTTATAGAGAAAGGATTCCTGGCAAAACCAGGTAATTTATGTTTGCACAATAACCATAGGTCTGTACGTAGCATGCCTGGTTTAGATTTGGGCTAATAACATAGAAAATAAAAATCATTATGCACACAACTAGCCCAAATCACAGTTCTGATTACTTTCTTTTGAAGTGGGTCATTATCCTCACACATACATATATTCCTTCTGCACAATTTAAAATTGTATGTGATTTCTTTCTATGTAACTTAAAATGGCTCTTTGCACTATGTTGTTCTGGTCTCCTCTCTTTCATGGGGGGAAGAAAATAAATAGATTTTTTTTTCAAACTGGAGCATCTGTGAAAAGTAGTCACACCACTGGCATCTACAATTTTCACTTCCTAGTGAAGAGACAGCCTTGAACATCCAATGCTAGAGATCAAATGTGAAATACTCAAATCAATGGATAAACTACTATGTGAGAAAAAGGAGATGGTGAAATTTGGCAAGAAATCAGAAAATTTTCAGGTTCACAGCATTTTTGTCTCCTTCCTCTTCTTCCCCCTGACTGAAAACTAATTAATATAGCAAAAATTTTAATGGGAAAATTGTTGTCTGTTATACCAACGGAAATGTGGAGGACCAATGCTGATGTCAGTGAAGAGGAATCTAGACCTGTCATAGCTACACTTACTTAGATCTTCCTAGAGCCACACACAAATGACTGACAGAAAAAAGGCTATTACTGAAGGAGCTGGGATGCCCTCCCAGCATATATAAACTGGTGACACTTTTGTGACCCAGACCTGAGGCAATAAGCAAGATCTAAATTTGACCAAATATTTTTCATTCTATCACCAAAGTTGCTCAGAAAAAACAGGTCACTTCTACAAACACTTATAGTGTAATTGAGAGATGAAATTATTCCCAGTGTAATATTCAGTTGTTCTTTGAAGTATGTTTATAGACCTCACATGCCCAGACACAGAATATATTTTCCAACATTCATGACTGATCAAGTCAGAGTTGTTCATCTACTGAACTATTTCTTTTTACTTGATTTACTTGCATTTGGAAGTGCCAGATAGTCTCCACCTAGATAGCAGAAAGTTTGGTGTCATAAAAAATTGAATTCATAGGCATATGAAGAACAAAGGTTTTGTACACAATTGCCATTTAAAAAACACATTAGTGGTTATTTGGTCTTCAGTGAAACCACGATCACCTGTCTATGCTTAAAAACTCTAACTTATGCTTAGAAACTCTAACAATTCCTAGATACAATGACAAACAGAGGAACCATCTTATTAGTGCGAAATGTTGCAGGCCATAAAGAAAAGCAAATATTCACTTTTTAATTTGTTCTTGAAACGATATTCATTATATTAATTCTTAACACACCCTTGAGCCCCATTAGTGGTATAATCAAAATAGTGTCATAATCAGAATGAAAATTTTTACAAACAAAAGTACAGTTTATACTCCAAACAAAAATGTAACAGCTGGCACCCCAGCATATTGAGTTTTTCAATGCAGGCAACAGGGCTCATAGTTTCATCCACTACTCTCATAGCCTACTTGTTTCATTTTTTTTTTCTTTTTCTTCTCCTTCCTTGGGTTTTAATGCTCTTAGGGAATTGGTTAACAGATGTAGACTGTGGAGAAGCCAATAGTTTCTGTTGCTTGTTGGTTTGTCTGTGGCTGATCCAAAGTAATGGTAAATATGGTAGGATAATTTTATGACGTGCAGAAGATATTCTGCTAGTTAAAGGCCAACAACAGCAAACTTGTTTCCTTTGAAGTCTCCAGAACTTAAAATTGTGACTAGTGTCACTTTGCCGACCTCAAGCTGGAATCAAAAACACTCAACAGGTGCTCAGCACATTGAAGGACTGCAGGTCAGTTATTTACTCTACCCTCCTTCTGTAAATAAAAATGTTTAAAGTTGGCAGACTTCATTAATCTGGATAGTGAATGAATAGTAAAGCTCAGCACTGAGGCCCCACTGCTCAACACTACTTTTAATGATCAGAATGATGTAAAGCAAGCCAGTGAATTTGGCTTACACGATTTGGTGAAAAGCGTGTTTATTTCTGGTATTCTGTGAACAGCTATTGGTATAGCTTAGCTCTCTTGCATTATTAGCTTCTGCCCTTGTAGAAATGGGGAGCAGCAAAATTTCAAATCCTGGAACTGTTATTCCCACATCTCATCCCCTTTCCTCCTCGCAGGCAACATCAGATACGTTGAGTTTTTAAACAATGATGGTAAGTGTTGTGAGGTTTCCAGAGAGATATTTCCAGTCTCCAGGTTTTGGATTATTCTGCTGAAGCTGTTCATTCAAGGAAAAAACAGCTAATTGAGACTATTCCACACCTCAATTTTTGAAGACAGTTTTTTAAGGATTTGAGCAATAGATTCTGCTACCTGTAGAAAATAAGGGTTGGAAGGGGATCTATTCCTCACTGTGCCATGCATCTCCAGGGGCCCAGATTGGCCCTTCTCTTATTTCTGACAGATGTCTGGAAAATGCCAGTGACACTTGAATAATCTGCTCTAGTTCATTCATTCTGTAATTGCTAGATCACTTCTACTAATGTTAATTCCAGATTCATTTGCTTCATGATTTCTGACCTTTTGTAATCTTGAATATGTTTCTTTAAGTCTCATTTCTGTCTCCCCTCTGATTTTTTTTTAACTGAATTTATCCTCACTGCTTTTAAAAATCTTATCTCAAAGGCTGTATTTTCTGGATTGCTGATAATTTGTGTAGGTTCTTTTAATAGTTTTTGTGCCCCAAGCAAGGAAATGTACACCATTTGAGACCTTAATATCACTGACTCATGTGGAAAGATTTAATGTTTTAAACATATGAAGCATTTGCTCTTCACAGTCCCAGGAGGAGTTTGTCTATAATTGTGCAACTGATTAACCCATCCATTGTAGTACTTCGCTTTTGGGTTTTTGGAGTTAAATATTAGCTTTTTCACATCACGTATTTCACTTTTCAAGATAATTTTGAATTCTGTCTCTCAGTGTGCATGAAGATGCAAAAATGTGATTCCAATGTGTATGAAGGCTTTGGTGTGGCCTAATTGCAGCCTTCCAATACATGAAGGGAGCCTACAGAAAAGATGGAGAGAGACTTTTTACAAGGGCATGTGGTGACAGGACAAGGGGGAACGGGTTCAAATTGAAAGAGAGTAGGTTTAGATAAGATGTTAGGAAAAAATTATTTTCTGTGGGGGTAGTGAGGCACTGGAACAGGTTGCCCANGGTAGTGAGGGAACAGGTTGCCCAGAGAAGTTGTGGATGCTCCATCCCTGGAAGTGCTCAAGGCTGGATTGGATGGGGCTGTGAGCAACCTGGTTTAGTGAAAGATGTAACCCTCCATGGCAGGTAGTTTGAAACTAGACAACCTTTAATGTCCCTTCCAAACCAAACCATTCTATGACAGTCCCCAAATGTAATTTGTATACTCTCTAATCCAGGATCAATAATGAAAATATTAGTACTACCAAAATTTGGAAAAGACTTATATTTTTCCCTTACCTGCTTTTGGGGATGTCAGGCAGGACAATCATCCCCTTTTGCATATTACCTACATACAAAATCTATTAAATTTTTGTAAGGATAAATTGAGTTATTCTGATACAATTTCTTCTTGACAAGTTGATCTTGGTGGCTATATAATTCCTTGTTCTCTTTTGCTGTTTTTCTGAAATTTGGAGTTAAAGCAGCTGCCTTGTTATTCCTTTATTCCTTCATTTTCCACTTTTTAAAGAAAAGAGTTGTCATCCTCTTTGGGCTCAAATATATATGCTAGCAATTTGGGGTTTAGGTGAACCATTTTTCTAAGACTGCTTTTTCCAACTGCATTGGACCCAGCCAGCACCTAACTTTCTTAAATATGCCTTAGAATTTATTCTCCCTGGTTCACTACCTGTTTGCCAGAGCTGCTAAAGGTGTTTTCTGCCTGACAGGTCTCTACTAAGTGACTTAGTGAAGACTGACAGGTGAAGGCATAAAACACTTGACCTGACATTCCTATTGAGCAGCTGCCTGACTTGTTTCTTTTCTTTTCAGCTTTTTTGTTGCATAGGGTACCTTTTGTGTACTTTTTTGATTACATCCCATTTCTTGCCTTATCTTTCTGACCAAGTCAAAGTTACTATATTACACCAGCATTTTGTGGCACCAGCCACTCATCCTGTTCCCACTTTCACCATTTCCCCTTTCTTCCTTACCTTGAGATAAGTTATCTGCCTGAGGATAAGTTTCTACATACCACACGAAGATTACACAGATGTTTCAAATTCACTGTCTTGGAGACAGTATCTGTGTTATAGTAACAAATTTTATTCAGAGAATTTTCAGACTATAAATTATGCATATCTTTGATCAGCAAAAATTACTGTAGAGCTTGCTAGAGATTACTGGTGCCTTGTATAGTAAGATATGATCTTGAAAAGTTGGGAAATAGATTTGGCATAAAAAGCAATTGATTAAACAGGGAAAGATTTTGTTGTGTTTTTTTGTTTGGTCTGATATTATTTGCCAAGTATCTCAATTTAAGTAGAGAGGATTATGTGAATCTCTTAAATGTTAAGTAAATATTTAAATGCACACATACATACTCTGTGTGATGGTTTAATTTAATAGTGTTTGATTTCCTAAATCATCTACATCCACTTTCAAAGGGATCGATTTGCAGTCTTTAGGAAGCCCTTCTTTAAAGTACAAAATAATTGCTAAGTCTTTCAATCAATGGCTTTTGATTCCTACAAAGTTACTTTTTCCTTTATAAACACTTTTTGTTCCTCACAAAGCCATTGACATCTGCAGAAGATTTATTATTAATTTTCGTTAATTTTATTTGCTAATACTTTTTATGTTGTTAGTTTCCACTCTATAGATCTTGAATAAGGAAAACCAAATATTTTACTTCATTTATTATAAGTTATTATGTTTCTTTTACACTATTTCTATTTCCCTTTTTTTTTAATGATTCAGTAATGTGTTTTCTATGTAACGAAGCAGCAAAAGTTTGAAATTATTAATTCATTCTATGTGAGCTACTGAGGCCTTTAAGCTTCAGCCATTGAAATCACAAATCCATTTGTCATACCTGGGCCTTTATTCTTAATATCATATACTCAACAAGATTTTTAGTCACATCAAGTTGTTGTTCCCTCTCATTCACAGTAGGATGCAAGTGTGGAGCATCATTAGTTGAGGGAAATGAATTTGGCACACTGTGCATACATTCAGCAGTGTGGCAAAAAAGAGCAGTGATGGATAGGTCCGTGAATCAGAGAGCAAAAGTCATTATAACATGAGGAAACATCACAGGAATTTAACACGTCTGCTGTAGCAGGCAGAAGACTAGGAGGACAATCATGATAATATATTTTCAGGAGATCAAAATTTATAGTTTTTGAAGCTTTTACCACTAGAAAACTATTGCAGTTTAGTCTCAGTTAGCAGGACCTCATGTTAACTTAGTCACAAAAGTATTTAGATCTCATTCATTCTATCCTGTCATTCATTCAGAGAACTTATGGGTTCATTTTTTGTTTTGCCAGCTACTTGAGTAGACATAACCACAAATTATTCAGACACAAGCTGCTTTGAACACCAGCCTCCTTTTCTACAGCTCCAGCCTAATGATAACGCTGCTAAACATAACCATGAAAATGACCGCAGCTGGTAGCAGAATTGCTTTCTTGGCTGCTGGTTAAAGCTGGACATGTTTATCTGATACCTTAAAATGTCTTGCCTTCCCAAAACACTCATCTTTCTTGGACCTGTCAACAAGTTTAATAGTGGGATGTTATTAAATTCTGATCTAGAAATAAGTCACACTAAGAGACAGAACTGGATCTGAAGGGGAAGTAGCATCACATTTGAGAGGGGGTGACAAAGCATAGCTCTTACAGCACTGTGAGTGCTGTCTAGAGCTGTATCTAGAGAGATAACTGAGGCTGGGTGAAGAGAGGGAGAAAGGGAAACGTGGACAAAGTGAGAAGGGAACAGAGGAGAGAAAAGTAGAAATCAATTATTCCATGGACTTCAACTGCATTATACCAGGATTGGATTAGACCTATCTTGTGGTGAACTCATCAAGTAATGGAAATGCTTTGTTAAAATCAAAGCTCTCCAAAGGTTACTACAGACACCAGTTTTCCATGTCACTGTTCTGGAGGTTTTTAACTTCTCTTTTCTTCCAGAGACAAAACAAAGACTGTCTACCACTTAAAGTCTGTTTCCAATGCCTTTACTCCTTTTAAAAATGTCATTTGCATTGTTTTTTCTCTCTGGATTCTTGTTTGTGTGAAGCATTCTTTAATCTGTGGTGTATGTAGGAATAACAGAAAGGTGAGATGCAGATTTCTTTCTTTGATTAATTCTGAGGCCTTTCAACTTATTTTATAGCACTTTTAGAAAACTTTCACTTCAACAAATACTCTTATTTTTAGACTAAAGTATACCATAGAGACCTTTTCTGTAACTGAAATTGACTTGGGCTGCTGAACACTGCCAACTTTCCAAAACCTAAAGAAAAGTCAGGTACGTTACTTGTTGGTTTATCCAGCTCACATAATTCTTCTTAGTACACTTTAAAATAATTTTCCTAGGAATATGTTCTACAGTACTATAAATCTTTATTATGAAAAGCCATATATTGATCATGGAAGTAAGATTGTGCAAGCTATGGAGAACAGATTTGTGTAGGCAAGCCAGGGAACAGAGCAGAGTGGATGCAATTTTCCAGCTTTTACATTTTTGTTATCCTACATAGTACTGAAGAATGTGTAACAATGTCCTGTAATGTGCACTAGCTTCCAGAGATCTTTGTGCTCTGAAATTATGCAGCGGGATATACGACCATTCCTTATATTTGTCCAGATTCTGCTTCCTGAATGTTGCTCGGTTTTACTGCAGATTTATTTCATCATTCTGCTGAAATCCTGCATTTCTGGGGATAATTTTTTTTGTTGAGCATTATTAACGCCAGGGTTATACATTTCCCACAAGGGCCACTAAATGTATCAGGAGGACATGTTGGAGTCTACAGTCTGGTCTTGACCTGTGTAATATTGCTTAAGCAAAGAGAGTGCAGTAATGGATTACTCGATTACTTGTAGACTTTAGGAAACCAGATGAAGTAATTTTAAAATATTCTAGCTGAAAAAAAAAAAAGTGATGACAAGAGCATTAATTTTTAATGGAAACTGATGGTGGGTATTGGCAAGTGGAACTTAACTCAAAGGATTGGCCAAATCAATTTTTGCCACAAGACTTAGTCTCTAGCCATTTTAAGCAATGTTCTTATATGATTAAGAATCGCAATGGCCTCTGATGGGCTGCTATGCTGAAACTGAATACCCAAAAATTATTTTTTAATCCAAAACCAGGCAATTTAACTGACTAAGCATAGGATCAGAATTTCTTCTGGCAAAGGTGACAAAACCAGGCCAGTTCCCAGGCACATGCAGATACCTGAAGACTCTGATCCTGGTACAGAAAAGTTCCTACTAAAAAGTATTGCTTGCACAGGGAATTAGAGCCCTAGGACAAAATGATTCATCATTGTTTGGTGTCAAATGGAGTCTCCTTTGGAAGAACACTTCCAATGAAGTCTTCAGCTTGATCAGGTGAGTTTCAACAAATCACTTGTCTGCACATTTGCCATAACCCAGCTGATCAAGGTCCTACATTACCAGTCCAGGTTTTGCATAATTATTTCCTATAAATTATCTAAACTACATAAAAACCTCTCCTAAATATCCTAACTACACACAAAAGACTGTCATGCTTCTATTGACTGTTTATAATTAACTATCTAAGCACTGTTTGATCAATTATGTAGCAGGGGTTTCCTGGAAACCTTTGTGAGGCTACAGCCAACATGTTTATCAGTACATTAAAGCATAAGACTTGGCCCAGCACAGTAGGACCTACTGGGTAATATCTTGATTTGCCCAACATTTGCACCCGAAGAGCTCCTGTATCAGTCAGTCAAACATTTGTGACGGCAGCGCAGAGTTCAATTAGTCACCTATTTTTAGGTTGATCTGTTGTCTCAGACCAGGCCATTATCTCTTCTAGGCAGACGACTAGCTGGGGAGTTTCTGGAGCACCCAAGGAATTACTGGCTTGAGTGCACTGGATATACACACAGATACAATCCTAATGCTCAGACAGACCGGGGTTGCAACTGAAGAATGAACTTGAATTTCATACTTATAAATCACTGGCAAGTTCAGCTCCATATCTTTGGACATAGTGTGAAGTGGTAAATGAATGCTGTGGAGGTTGAACTAAATGTGGTCTTATGGTTGTGCTTGTGAGGAAGTTTTGGAAGATATTATTCTAGGTTTATAGTGAATTTGGAGTAAAAGAAACAACAGCAGGTATCAGAATATTTATGGTGGAGAGTGGGGTCTTGCAACCCTAAAATAAATAAAAAAGTGCTGAGAAGTTTAAAGGCAGGGGCTTGACTATGGAGTAACTCAGGGGAAGCCAGTAGGAGCCTGGGGACTTCATCAATTGGGTGACTCTTCTTGTGGGTTATGTTTAAGACCTAGTACTTACTAGGTTTAAGTGAGGTGAGAAACAGAGAACAGGCTACTTTACATCAGCAGCAAAACCTGTGATCTCAAGCTGTCTGGCTCAAATCCAGGAGAAAACTCCCATGGAGTCAGTGACTTTTTAGGCGTTCTTGCTTTATTACATAAACAATGAGAGCCTGGTGCTGAGTCCTTGCACACTGCACTCCTGAAAATATGGAGTGAAGTCCAGCAGTCTGCTTCCATTCCAGTTACAGAAAACTACCCTAGCGTTCTTTCTCTGTTTTTGTTCCCATAAAACTCCTTCTGCCTTTAGCTGAAGTGCTAAAGGGAAGCATCTGAATTTGTTAGAGAGGTCTAGAAGGAATAGCAAGTGAGAAGAGATGGATTGGTGTCCTGCCCACCAGTACAAATGGGAAAGGGCTCTTGGTAGCTCATGACTGGTGTCAAAGATATTTAAACAAAGCTTGTCCATGTTAGAAATTCCTGGTGAATTCATGACAACACTTTTAAGTGATACAGTACTCCAACAGACTATATGTGCTGGCCATCACGGGTAGGTTTCTGTCAGGCCTTCCTGCCAGGTTTCAAACTCAGCAGCTTGACAAATGTTAAGTAATATTCACGTGGGGTACAGGGTCCTCTGAGTCACAGGCATGTGGATGAACCACATGCTTTTGGTTGCATAGCTGACTTGATTTCTGCTATCCAGTTGGCCTATTTTTATTAACAAAAGTTGAAGCCTGAATCCTATGCCATAGGGGACCAAATATCTACATATGTTCCAGCTTATCATGGACAGTAAGAGAAGAAAAAAATGCAGTTTAAAATCCTATCCAGCAAACCTTATTCAACAGGCCTTCTGGCTTCCAGATTGATATGCTATGCTTTCACTGCATCATGCGCTGAACTGCTTTTGCCATTCTTCTGCAACGTGCTGGTACAATCACAGGCAAGATTTTTAGCCTGTTGGATTTCTTTAGCAATGGCAATTAACAGAGAAAACCCCTATAATTCACCTGACTTATGAACACAGCACATTTGTTTACGTCTGGAGTTCTAGCTGGAATCATAGTCTCTCAACACAGAAGCAGCCATTTCATACTTAGAGAGACTCCCTTCCAGTATAAGATTTAGGAGTTCTATTTCCAGCACTTAGCTGTGATGTAATCCACCTTTGTGATGTAGCACAAGACCGAGGTGCTCGCTTGGAGGTCTGTGACAAATATTGCACCCAGCTGGACCCCCAGCATCTTTGTCATCATAGCACTGAATGTCCCTGCTTCTCATGCTGACTCTGTGCAAGGGGGATACATTTCAGAATGAATGAAAACATGAACAGAAAGTGGATGAAAACTGGAGAGATGTGCTGCCTGTTAAAAAAAAGAACAATATCTTCCATTATTTTTTTTTTACTTGAAAAAAGCAACATTTTCAAACTGAGAACCAAAACATCCTACTCTTAATTTCATCTTGATACTCACTCCACAGATTTGTCATTTTGTAGGTAAGTTATCTGTGATTGAAACACTGAAATAATTCTTCCTTTCAGGAATTCTCACTAGACCTACGAACTCAGTAATTATGTTAAATACTTTCCTTTAGAAAACCTCACTTCTTTCTTGACAGGCCTGGCAGCTTATTCCACCTTTTGAGTATATTCAGTGCTCCAGAAGGCCTTGATTTGTGTGGGTGAAGTTAGAGAAATTTTATTGACTCATTTTAAAAGAATTCTAAGGAATACTTGAAAACTTTGAATGGATCTCCTGTTAATTTTTGGCTTTCTCTTTTCAACCATTTAATTTCCAGTTTAGTTTCTGATAAGTGATACCACTTTTGGATCATTTAAATATGAATTTTTTTTTAGTTAATGCAGATCAGGAGCTCAAAGAATTGTACACAGTACTTTATACGTGAAAAACTTTAAATCAAGACTGACAATTTTATTGATTTTCTGTACAAGATCCCAGGTTACAAAATGAAGACTGTTCTGAAGACAGATTGTGTCTATACACATAGAAAAAGAGATGAAATAACGTATTTTTTAATTCTTTCTAAGTATATTCAGGGAATAAAACTTCTGATGCTTGGGTCTGTGCTATGCTCGTTGACTTTTTTGTTTTGGTGATGTTCAGTAGCTACAATGTATTTGGGTCCTTAGTGCTGTCACCGTCTTAGAGATTTCATGCTTTTATGAAACCTGAAGCCAATTAAAACTGCACACTGAAAGATCCCTTGCCTTCTCAACTGCCTCTTTTGCCAATGGGAGTAAAGGTTCCATGTATACTAATTTAGCTGTCTGTAGTTTATCCAGTTCTGTTGTGCGTGACATTCTTACAGCACGACTGCCGCTCCTGATATTGAGGATAAGCTGTATTTTACTAAACTAAAGCACTAAATAAAGGCACCTTAACATTAAGGTTCACTTACCAAAAGAAAACTTGTGACCCTTCTTCTGCCTCACCAGCTAACACAGAGGTTAGCAGAGCACAAAGTCAGGAGAGTGAGGTGAGGTTGGTTTACTTTGAGCTGTTGAGGTGGCTGAGGGTTAGAAGAGGTCAGATCATTGTAGTAGGTGTTAGAAGAGGGATTATTGCTGAAAGCCCTATGAGGTGCCTCATTTCTTTGTGCTGTATTAATCAGCTTCCCTCCCCAACCTGCAACTAGATCTACATGACTCATGGAAGTGGGAAAATAAAAAGGCATGCGCAAATAAAATGGGCAAATATTTCCCAAGGCAAAGAATGGAGGTTTTTACTTTAGCCTTGGGGCTAAAACAGTATAATCTACAAAAATGCACCCAGAAAATCTGTGAAGTGGCTCTCTAGTTATAATTGCCAGTAGCAATGAGCTGCTATGGATGCAGAGCAGCTCCTGAATGCTGCTGGCATATGTGTGTGGGTAAGGAGAAATATTACTTGGAAGTTAAGAGAGACGTTGTTCTCTTTGGCTTGAAAACTCCCTTATTTATTTTTTTTTCCAATGTTTTGCCATGCGTTTCAGAGAGATGAGAAGCAAAGAGGTCTACATTTTCAGTCTGTGATGTTTCCTAGGTCCATCTGGCTCAGGGCTGTAGGGTTTGTGAATAGTGGCAAGACATGAATCACAGGAGCTGTCCTGCGCCACTCATGATATAAGATGTGGGAGGGAGCTAAGATAGACAAGAACAGGGGACCATTGCTTATGCATCCAATATGAGGTCTTCTAGTTCAAAAAAGACTGAAATTCAAATGCTGGATGGGTAACTCAGTCACTGCATATTTTATACATACAAAGTGCTTTCAAAGATGTAGTGAAAATTTTAGAGATTCTATGAAAATATAACATATTTAACTGTTGAATAAAAAGCAGAATCAGGGAGAAAAAGTTAAGTTTTGTGGAAATATGGGGACAAAAGATGAAAATCTGGGAACTGTATCTGCTCTGTGAGCCCTGACCTGCTGAGGTAAAGTGCTGGGATAAAGGAGAATGCCACGTCTCTGAGGTGGTGCATGGACTCCTGTTGTCATGGGTTTATGATTCTTGTTACTCTGTTCTCCAGGACCCACTGTGGTGTGTGTCTCAGTCCTCTGAGTACAATGTGGAGAGTTCAGCAAACAGTAAAGAGCTAGGTCTGCTAATTTCACCAAGATCCCAGGATACACTGGAGATTACATCTTCTCGAGGTATCCGAATGAAACCCAAGGATGTCAAGTTAGGAAATGGGTTAAATTTTATATTTGAATTTGTAGATCATAATTCACTACAAGGACAGAAACTCAGTGCACTGGTTTTTAACAAAAGACCAATGGGAAAGACCAATTCTCAACTCTGATAGCTCAATCACGCTATCTATAATACCGGATTTTGAAATTTATATTCATGGATATGGCTAGTGTCTCTTCTTTAAAAATTTTTATAATGAATCTTAATTTTTTTAACTTCTTTGCATCTGCCTGTCCATATTTCAGTCTTTTTTTTCACACTTTCCAAGAGAAAAGAGTACACTGCCTTCTGTATTTGTATATGTTGGTTGAGAAATGTCACTGTAATTCTTCTTATCTCATTGAGACAGGGTGAACTTAACCAGAACTTCCTCAGAATTTACTGATATCATTGTCCATGTAGGATGGCTGATAAGAGAAGTTCCTTTCCAAAAGGGTCAAACAGGAAGAGAAACTTATTTGCAATTATGCAATGCTCACATGGGAAAACCGAAGCCCCTTGTTTTTGTTTCTCCTCAAAGCACTGAAAGATCCGTCCACTAAGGGGAGATAGAAGTCTCTGAAATGGGCATTGTTAAAGTGAATATTGTTTAAATTTAAAAACAAAATTTAAAAAAATATTTCTCAGTAAAAATATAATTTTCAGAGGAGTTTACGTGCTTTTAGAGAAAACTATTTTTCTGCAAAAAAAAAAATTACTCCATCTAATGACTACTCCTTTTTGTCACATAATTTTCCTACCTGATAACAAAGTGTTATAAAAGCTCAGCATGAAACTTTTTTTCTTACAGGTAGAAGTAGGCATGGACAAGGTAGACAGTTGGCTATTGACAGCAAATCATCAATGAAAACAAAAAATCCAGTTATTCTGTCCACCCTATAGGGCCTGGGAAGCTTTGGTGGGTGCTGCAGCTGCTGAAGGGCTAAAGCAAGTCCATGGGAATAGACAAATAGGCTTCATTAGTAACTTCATCTCTTCTGCTTCTCACAGGATGCCCTTTGCTTAGTCAGAGTATCAAAAATTGGCCTATCTTTTTGGGGCTGAAATTCCATTTTCTTCTTTTTCAATTCTGAGGTACTTAAATTGGCTTTGTCTTTGTGTCTTCATTCAGATCCCTCTCAGACACAGCATCAGGAGGATGGTGGCACTAAGCTGTGTCATATATGAGGCCATTCCTTTGATCTGGTGCCAGAACAGAACATCAAGGAGTTTCTCTTCAGAAGATGCAACAGGAATAAAGTGTTCACACATATTTTCAGATTTTCATGTCAGAAATTAAAAAAAAAAAATTTCTTGGACTTCACAGGGTAGAGGATGATTTGAGAAAACATCGTAATTAAGAAATAAGATAAACCCACAGCTTTATGGGTGGCTATTGTTGCTACTGCCTCTCAGGAGTGGGGAGCTGCAAGTCCTCGTGGATGAGCTAGGTGGGTGCAGTGGTGCGGAGGAAGATGAGAGCATGGAAGGAAAAGGGGAAGTGGAGAAGGGTTTGGGAATTTGAAATCCTCTGAGGCGGGAAGAAGGCAGTTTAAAGAACATCTAATGGGAAGTTCTTAGGCTGGGTAAATATCTCTCTGCGGTCAAGTAGGTGGAACATTTTCTCCCATTACAGTATGGTTGAAAGTATGAAATGTGGAACATGGGAACCATTTTGTGCTGGATGCACGCTCCAGGGAATATTCTGCGTGACAGTGGAGCCTGTGCAGCTACAAAATGAAATGCTCCTTGTGCCTGGAAGCAGCGAGTAACTACGTATTTTATAAAGTTCCCATTGCTGTAGTTAGAAAGATGCAGCTGCACTCCTTTCCTTTGAGAGTTCTGCAAAAGGAAGGAAAAGTCTGTCCAATTCACCATGATGGGTACACAGTGATATATTCCCATTGGTTGCAATAGCCACAATATCTGAAATCTTTCCCATAGAACTGGAAAATGCTCATCTAAGCAAAATTGCAACCCATCACTTGTTGAGAATATCTCTGAAAGTAAGATAGTAAGTAAAAATTCTGGAAGGAGACTGAAATGCAACAGCAACAAAAGGGTTTGCAAAAGAATGAGAAGCAGATACCATGAATAATTTTTCCCTTCTGTATAGTGGAGCTACTGCTTGAATAGAGTGAATTTAAAAATTAAACCTGGTTTGCATTCTTACAAACACTTTAGAATATTTCTAAAACACTGTTCTCTGAAAGCACTGAAGTATAAATATAGCATTCAGAGCAGATGTGTAATAGTACTCTTAAATAGGGACATAGTTGTTTGTAATGTGAGAAATGGGAGAACTATATCACTGGTGGATGTTATTTATCTGCTTTTAACTTTGACTACACAGAGGTGACACAGACAGCCTGATCCTGTCTGCTGTTGAAGCCTCAGTCACCCACTGGAGTCAACAGGAGTTTAAGGTGAAATCAAGGTCTATCTGAGCAAAATATTATAAATTATATATGAGTGTATATTATATATTGTGATACTATATATTTTTACACATTATATAGAGCAAAATATTAAATATTAAATATTAAAGTCTGCAGGACTGAGAGAAAGGGGTTATTACATGTGTTTATTTCCCAGGAAAGTCAACGGAAATTAAGCTGCTGGATAGTTTCTAGACATTTTTGTGCTAAAGTCTGTGTTGTGCTCTCTGCCCCTCCACTTCCACTGATCTTAGTAGAACAGGGGGTGAAATTCAGTATTTCCTGGAATAAGGATGTTTTATTATCCCATATTAATATATGTCTTCAGAAATGGTGGGAAAGTGAAAAGAATTTTCAGCTGTATCAAATTTGAGTAATATCTCATTGCTGTGTGGACTATAGGGAAGTTGAACTTGAGTCTGCTGAAGTCAGTGGACAGGCTCCAGCTGAATTAAATGGTCTTTGGGTCAGATCCAACAAGGCAGTAGGGAATTGCAATCAGACAACTCAAACTTATCATAGGTTTGTCTTGGAAATTCTACTTAGAAAAGGCTGTCTCATGTGGACACAGAAGGACTCCCGAACTGCTGTCTAGTAATACCTGCTCCCATTTTAACAAACGTGAGTAGCTTTTGCACTCGGTGTGATCTAGGACCTACACTAATCCTAAATGTATGGAATTTGATAAATAACAACAGCATCTTCATTGGTGTAACATGGCAGACCTTAAACAGCACTTTGACACACACTATGAATTTTGACCAATGAGAGTCTTAATTAAATGATAATATAACAGACTTCATTTCATGAATGTCTACCAAAAATTAGAACACAGCAGGAGCTCTGAGAAAGGTAATTATTAAGCACTTTTGAATATATTCAGTCTATTTCTAGTGATGATATTTGTTTCATCAAGTGTGTTTTGAGGACATTTTATGGCTTTCCTCATGCTGTGGAAGTATGAAAAAAGTCTAGTGCTTTTAAAAGATATTATTCTAGGTTTATAGCTAATTTTACTGTCATGTTTAACTTAGACATTGTAATACATTGCAAAACAAATGTAGGGAGAATATTCCCAGTTTTCTTTGTAATTTTACTCAGTGTTTTCCTGAAGGAGGTGTGCACTAAGGTGGATTATTTCTCTCAATTCTAATCAGAGTATTTTTTAAAAGACATTAATTACAGTAAACTCTTCCACAGATATGAAAAGTCAGTTTACTTACTAAGGGAGTAAAGTTTTTACATAGTAATAATAACAAAAAAACCAATCTTGTCTCAATTAAATTTTGAATGTATGTAAGCAAAAGGGAAGGAAGTAAGACAAGACAACATGCATTAAAGAAGTTTTATCATAGTTCAAGATACTAATTCTTTCCCTATTTAATTTAATCAAAAAAAGAGAAGATGTTCTGTCTGGATGCAGTATTTATTGTGACTCATAAAATAACATAATATTAGGTAACTATTTCCTTAGGCTGTGTTATATTAAAATAAGAATGGGAAAAGAGTAGGATGGAATAAATACAGTAACACCAAGTCCAGGTTTAACAGGGTAATGTTTATGGACATTATAAAAATATATCAATGTTTTTGTCCCAGAATACCTTACATTTATGTAATGTTTATTAACCATAAAAGTATTTATTACAATTTCATAACTAATTTTAAAATAGTTTTCCAGGAGTTTATATCTGTGCCACACTATAAAGCACACAGATGTAAGGGTGCTGTAAATATCTCTTGACAGGTATGTAAGATATGTAAGGTGTTTCGCACGGCTGCAGAGACAGGACCTGCAGTGCCGATGAAGCAGATGAAGCAGATGACCTGTGATGATGGACTTCCCTGTGAAGAGAGCTGGCAGCTTTTGGTTCCTGTACCTTGCCAGCATATTATCCATGGCAGAAATGCTGGCTTTGGAGAAAGGGCAAGTTTCACATGGTTGGTCTGCAGGATGTGTGGTGAGACCATGGAAGATGGGTGAAAACGGAAATAGATTCCTGCTTACACTCACTAAAGCACAGCTTTCAGTTGGCAATGCTTGTGAAGGCTTGGTTTCTCAATTTTGATGTCCCTTGCAGGACAGAGTTTAGTTCACTGATGAAATATGGGAGCTGTGGTGTTTAGCTGGTGGGATGCTTTCAGATGTAGGTCATGGATTTCTGCTAAGTCTCACCTGTGAACCTTTTCACAGTGAAACTATTTAAATCTGTTTGCTTATAGATTTTTTTTAATGGTGTCTTTGGTCTTCATACCATCTCTTTCCCCATTAGACTCTTTATTATCTACTAAATGGTGAGTTCATTCTGCAGTGTTTGCTTCATTAAGGGTGTTTATATTCTCCTTAAGGTATATCAGGCTGTCTATGCATAAACTTTATACCTTTGAGATCTTTATCTCTGTCAAATCGAGTAGAACTGGGCCAATGTATTCCAAAATTATTTGCGAGGTTCATAGGTATAGAAAGAGATTATGTAGTCATTCATTTTTTTTAACTTAGGAAAGTAGGTTGAAGAAGTTATTTTCTAAGCATTTTCAACTTGATTAAAGAGCAGGTAAGATTTTGAGAGAGTTTGTAGCAAAATTTGTATTTCTTTCTTCATGTAGTTTATAACAGACACTCATAGATGCATCGAGATCATCTTGGAGATGTTTATGACAGATGAAAGAAATTAAAAACATTTTGACCACGTGTCATTATGAGGTTTTTTGTTTCCTTCCTGTTTTTCTTTCCTCCAAATTGTGTGCTTTTTAAAATCAACAAAAACCCACTGTGTCCTGAGGGAGAGTTAGCTGTGAGTGAACACTTTGTGGCAGCAAGGCTGCTTTTACTTTGGATGCTTTTCCATTTACAGCATGGGAATATAATTATATGTGGCGAACATGAAACAAACTAACAGATTTTTAACTTCAACATTTGCTTCTTTGTGCCCTGCTTGTGATTAGATGAAACAGACTGGAAAGCTGTTTTGTACTGTGGATTGTTTTCCCCAAGGTAAACTTTGGAGATATTCTATGTAATTTCCTTGGGTGCTGCCACTTGTGATGATGCCTGCTTTGAAGTGCCATCACTCCTAAATCCAGCAGCTGCAGCTTTCCTTTTCCTTCTGAATACAGAAAATAATTTCTCTTCCTAAAGAGCTTTTATTAGTTCCTCTGTCTTACACAAGAACAAAATAATTTCTCAGATCTCTTTCATTTTCACTGCCTATGATATTTATCAGCCTTGGGGCCATGTCAGGGATATTATTTTTCTCTTCTGATTGTTGAGTACACTGTGAGACCATCTTTCTAAAACGTGAGTCCTACTAGAGAGGTGAACCTTTAGTGCTAGTCCCCCAAAGGCAATGAGACAAAAAGGGAAGCTATGCAGAGATTTTACCTGCAGACATAATGACTGGATCCAAATGAAGGCCAGCTAATGAAGGCCAGCTAACTTGGGACTTCTGTAGTCCCAAGTATTTTGCCTTGTGACTGCCCACTTCCCTCTTTCTAAATAATACCATGTCAGATTTGTGGAGCTTATGTCTTTACCACAAGGTGCATTAGTCTCTGAGCAGATTAATTGCACGGTGTTTGCATGTGAGCCTGAGGTAAAATCAAGTTTTGGAAAGTTTATGGTTCTTTCAGGAACTAGAATGCCCAGTTATCAGTATAAAACACTGTGCCATCACATTTTGGAGTCGTGAACACTTGTGCACCACTTTATCCTCAGTTCTTGATCCAGGTGGCTGCAGGATATGCATATATCTCAGTGAGAGTTTACTGTGACACAGCCAGCACATTGCAAAACTACAGTGAAGTACTTTCTTCACATACTTAATTAAGGTCTTCAATCCTTATTCAGCTCCCCAAGAGTCTCATGTGGGCCGACAGCATTCTTATTAATTTAAAGAATGTGCATATCACAGCCAGTGCTAATTACAGGCTTTGCAAAACTTATGGAAAACATGGAGGAAAGGCCTTTAACTCTTTATTCTAGCTTGTCTTCTTGTCAATAATTCTGTTCTGCAGAATTTTCATGTCCAAGCAAGCATGCTGAATTATGGACTCTTTATCACTTTTCTTTTGGAGTATTTTAGTACCTCAAATCTCCTTTCAAGGAAGCTGTTCCTGGTATTGCAGTGAATATAAATATTTATCTCAGTTTCATACCAACAGTTCTGATTCAATTGTTTATATTGGCAGCCTCACAGATGACTTTGTATTCAAGGAGCTAGTGTTCTTGAGCAGGCTTTTTCTCCCTACTGGTTTGGGCATTGCACTCAGAGCTGGAGCAGCCAATGTGTGTGAACCTGCGGGTGTGCACCGTGCCCTGCTGGGTGTTGTCACAGGGGAGACAGTCTAACCTGTCAGGACAGGGTGTATCATTCTGCTTGTTATGCAACAAGGGCACTGCGTCACGGGAGGGAAGAGGAACCTCTCAGAGGAGGGAATCTGTGCAGCGTGCAGTCGGAAAATTCTCCCCGGAGTCTGATGCTGCACGAATGGGGAGTTCCCAGCATGTCGGGGAATGTAAGATTTAGTCACTATCTGTAGTACACCTGTTACTCATCTTATGAAAACTTCAATTTTAATAAGTAATTTGTTGTTGGGTCTTTCTTGTTGAAATCCTGAAAAGACCCCCTACTGTCTTTCTCTCCCTCCTCATTCCTCCAACACATGCAGAAATATATTTTACCATATATATATTTGCTGCCTTTCCATTATTCTGGAAGTTCAAAATGATGTTATTAAAAAAAAAAAAGAACATAAATATCGAAGACTTCTTTGCTTCATGTGTTTTAGCCACTTTCTAATTTGCAGACTCTCACTCAGAACTGGTTAGCTTTCCTAGAGACCCTTATTTCCAGCTTTGATAATTTAATGCAAAGTCTGATTTTTTGTTTTATGTCTCCCTGTATCATGTTCCAGTAGTGTCTGTTCTCCAAGTTTTCCTTTCATTAGTTGAATTATATGGCTATAGTATACCCAGCAAAGTCTTCCTGATCTGTTTGACCTTAATCCAGCAATGTGCTTAATGTTAAGAATCCAGCTAAACCCAGAAAAATAAATGGAACTATTAATGAATTTAATCATATTTCCAGGTGAAAGCTGATATGAAATTTCCTAGTGCCATTGTCCCAAGCTACTTTCTTGTGCAAGCAAAGCATTGTAATCAGCCAATTCTTCAACGTAAAGTTGTATCTACAGAATGTACTAAACATAGGATAAAAAGAGTGCCAAAAAAGACTTTTAAAAACAAGATAAGTAAAGAGAAAACTGTCCCAGGAGGAATGCTGGGGCACATTTCTGATATCCATACAACTGAGATGTTTAAGATATTAATTACCTGAAAAGGCATCTATATCCAGTAATAGGTTTTTTTTTACATAAACCCCACCATGTTCCAGATAAATTACTTCTATTTATCAAGCTATATAACATTTACCAAGAAGTATACTGTCTCAAGTCTTCACGCAGATAAAGGTTTAACATAGAATCATAGAATGGCTTGGGTTGGAAGGGACATTAAAGATCATCTAGATCCAACCCCCCTGCCATGAGCAGAGACACCTTCCATTAGACCAGCTTGCTTAAGGCCACATCCAACCTGGCCTTGAACACTTTCAGGGATGAGTCATCCACAACATCCCACAGGGCAACCTGTTCCAGTGCCTCACCACACTCACAGTAAAGAATTTCTTCCTAATATCTAAACTAAACCTACCCTCTCTCAGGTTGAAGCCATTCCCCCCTTGTCCTGCCACTTCATGTCCTTGGAAAAAGCCCCTCTCCAGCTTTATGGAAGGTTCATGGTGTGCTGGGTGACGAACTGGATGAAGGACAGGCAGGGCTCAGAGGGTGCAGTGAACAGGGCTATATCCCTCTGGTGTCTGGCCACCAGCAGCCTTCCTCGGGGGTCAATTCTAGGGCCAGTTCTGTTCAATATTTTTGACAACGATCTGGACAGAGGAATTGTATGCACCATTACCAAGTTCTCTGGAGATAGCAAACTAGGGGTTCCTGTTGCCTCTCGACACAGATTTTGCAGAGGGATCTAGATAGCTTGGAGCATTGGGCAATCATTAATGGGAAGAAATTTAAGAAGAACAAATACTGGATTCTGCACCTGGGATGAGGTAACGCCAGGCAAAAGTATAAATTGGAAGAGGAGTAGCTGGAGAGCAGCCCTGCAGACAGGGATCTGGAGGTGCTGGTGGATAGCAGGCTCTGTATGAGTCAGTTGTGAATTTTACCGCAGGTTATTACTAGTTATTATCTTGTGCAAGCTGCTCTCTGGGGTCTTTACATGAAGAACTAAGGCATTTCAAAACCAATATTTTATCCCCATAACTCATGAATTGGTTTAATGAAAAGAGAGCTTTTATAAATCTTTCCTACAGACCATGTCTTGTGCATATGATTAGCTTGTCACAACTACACAAAATTCCTTATCAATTTTGTTGAGTAGTGTTTTCTAAATGACTGTGACCAGTGTTTCTGACTAAAATGGTGAATTACTTATTTTAGAAATATGAACTGCTACATTAATCACCTTTCAGTCAAAATGTCTAGAATGAGAAAAGTTTTGAGTAGTAGTGAAGAATAAGTAGGTATTATCTCCTTTATCTCTTGTATCTAAAGATATTTTGCAGGTCTTATAAACAGCCTAAGAAAATTCTTGCTAATGCAAACATTTTAATGCTATGAGGTAGTTTTGTTTTGCAGTATTTTTCTGACAAAGGCTGATTCTAATAAACTTCATAATTGATTTTTGAGGAACAGACAGTGTCAGGCAGCCGTAAAAAGAAATAATGTACTGTTTGATTCAAATTCTATCTGGATGCAGATTGTTCCCAAATTCTTGTCATAAGTAACACCATCCAAAAGAACTGGTCCTTGCTTCTAGTCACATTCCAAGTGCTTTGGATGGTGTTTCAGTGAACAACGGTGACTCATTTCAACATAGAGTCATCAGCTGGACCTGCAATTTAGACTTTAAGAAAGCATTGCACAGATGCCAAAGCCACATGTTTATTTGATTTATTTATATTTGAGGAGAGAAGACTTCTTTGGAACCCTTCTCAGAGTCTGAGGGATCCTCTTCTC
This sequence comes from Atrichornis clamosus, assembly GCA_013400975.1. Taxonomy (NCBI): domain Eukaryota; kingdom Metazoa; phylum Chordata; class Aves; order Passeriformes; family Menuridae; genus Atrichornis; species Atrichornis clamosus. The sequence goes on from WBMZ01013067.1 coordinate 143,860, forward strand.
TGTTTTCTCCCCTGCATCCTTGTGGCCCTTGTGGTCCTTTTGGGCAAGAGGAATGGGACACACCTTTTTGAGCTGCCAAACATTTATTAGCCTGAAGTTGGACTCCCTACTGGACTCACAGCTTATCAAGAGAAATAAGGAAATATGATACAACAGATTTAAACACCTTTGTGAAATCTCCATATAAAATACAGGAAAATGTCTTCCATAAATGGAAATTTTTTTTTTTTTTAGCTTGTGAACTACATTTAGTGCATAAACCTATAGTGTGTTCCTTTCTGTAGCGTACCTATAGCATCTTTTTAGTAACTGTGAGGATCATAGATAAGTGTACACCTGGATGAGGGTGATGGTGATGTTGGAGATCTGCATATTTTCTGTATGCTTCCTTTTATGAGGCTGATGAATTAAGATTATCCCCTCTTCAGTTTCTTCTTAATTTTGTTTATGAATTCTGGTGTAATGCACTTGGAAAGTTGCTGGTTTGCACCACATTCTGGCAATCTAGCCATGAAGGGATGAGAATCCGTATCCAGCATTACAAGCCATCTAGGCTCTCTTAATTTTCTTTCAAACTGCTCTGAATTATGACTTTGTATGTATGACAGACACTTAGCACCCACACAGGCTCAGATGCTCTGGCCTGAAAACTATTTTCAGTAGAAATAACACTTCTAATGAGAAAAGATATGAGGCCACTAAGGAGCAGCGCATTGCTAACTAAATATATTTTGGGATCAGTTTGGAGTAAGAAGGATACTGGTATAGGCTTTGATCTTGACTGCATGTGCCATCAGGCAGGCTCATTTTCCTCTTGCCCGCTGAGAACCTGACCGAGATTTGTCAAAGCTCACACTTCTGATTATGAACACAGGAAGAGTAACCTTGGTAAGGCAGTGAACTATGTACTCTGTCTCAGTTGTACTCAGTGCAGTGCAAAAGAATGTAAATATTTCTCGCTGAGGCAAGGGGCAGCAGACTTGCAGTCTATTCAAAGTGTTAATTTTTTGAATCACTCTTTTAAGTACGGTGCCAAAAACTTGCATGATACACTCCAAAAATGACAGATGGCCCTACATCATTTTGTAAGTGCAAAAAAAGAGCACGGCACAGTGCCTTACTCAAAAATTGCTTCTTAATTAAGACATGCAGTAAGATTACTGTTTAGTTAAATTCCAGGTGTCCTAGCAAGCTATGTCTACTAGACATATGCCTCATATCTGAATTGACTTGAATGCAGATGGAAATTTGAAAGCATGGAATTTCTTAGAATACTGTTTGTCAGTTCAAATTATTATACTGATGTCATTCAGGGCAAATGCAAATACAGAGTATTAAAGTCTCTAAGGAAAAAAAATCTGGCATTTTCTAGCTAAGACAGTTCTAATCATATCTTCATTAAGCATCTAAAATTTATTTCTAACAAGACATTTGAAAATGAAATAAAAAATATTTCAGCATACTTATAAAATTATTTAGTAATTAATGGAGGCATTGATTAAGAGCTTGTGTACAAAATAATGACCACGTGGGCTGAAGAAAGAAAGAAACAACAAGGATGTGAAAAGGAAGCATGCACAGCAGGAAGGTTTGCAGACTCGTGGTTGGGTTGCAATTTCCTTTTCACATCATTTTGAGAGAGGCTAATCTGTAACAATTGCTTCACTGGCTGCTGGTTGTAGCCATGTCTGGAAATAAAGACAGCATTTATATTTCAACACAACAATATTAGGAACAGGCAATGAAAAACTTTGCATGCTAATGAAACAACAAGAAATTTTGTATGCTGAAGAGTAAACTAGAAACACCTTATGACTCTCATGGGTTTTAAGGAACATTTTTTTACATTTGCCTTCTTATAAACATTTATACACTCATACACTTATATTCTCATAGCATCTCTTCTGTTTTCCTTATCATAGCTGTTGTGGTTAAGGTAAAGAGTTAAAACTTAACATTTCAGCAAAGGTTTTATTAACAATCACTTATGAATTACATTAGGTACAGTGAAAAATAAATGCTTCTTCTCCTTTAGGCTCATCAGGAAATATGAAAGTTTTATTGCAGGGTTTTTATTTTGTTTTGAGTTTGAGTTTGTTTGGAAGTTGGCAACAAAGAAATCTGTTCTTCTGTGCAAAATTAGTGTAAATTTCCTCCATTGGGAAAAGAATACAACAATTTACACTACTCAAATAGTTTGGTTTAGCTAGTTTATGACTGTGGTGTGACACACTGTGACATTTATTTGTTGCTGACCTTGTACATTTCTCCTTTCTGCTGTTCATTACTGCTTAAGAATTTGTTGCCATCATTTGTGCAAGTGCCACTTCTTTAAATGTAACTCTACAAGTAAATGTAAATCTCCCTATTGTTAGTAATCAGTTTCCATTTAAGTCTTTATTTTCTTGTGGGTTTTTTCACCTTTTAACCTTTTTTCTTTTTCTTTTTTCTTTTTTCTTTTT